>SSHR01002778.1:0-32500 GCA_006518225.1 Fusarium neocosmosporiellum
GGGTAGGGGTTAGGTCGGTGTCGCAGGGGGTGGTTTGGGGTTAGCGGAGGGGAAAGGACAGGGGGTTTCAGAGCGTCGTCTCAAACCGTCGCTTGGAATAGAAGGCTGGAAGAGGAATAGAGAGGTGACTAAAGTGCGGGATCACGGCAACGAGGATCCGTGAATTGAAGGAGGAGGGCATCAAATGTTGATTATGGGTGGCAGGGAGAACCGCCACCACTCCTCCGTTCACTCAGAAACGCAAAAGCTGCCACTGTACCAAACTTGTGTCTAGAACAGGCTCATCAAACTAGAGTTTCGAGCCCTCATCCCGGCAACCCGATCCGTCGTCCCAGGAGCGTGTTTCTGCACGCGCCTTGTGTCTTGCAAGCCTATCCCGGCTGCCCTGCACGACGGCTACTTACTCACTGGACCACACAGTCGGTGTGATTCTGACTCGTGAAACCCAGACACGGGTATCTAGGGCTTTGCAAGTCTCGGCGGCATTTATATCCTTTAGCGGGCCATTGTGGGCTGTCTCAAACGGGATCTCGGTCAAAAAAGCTTAGTGAGATCCGCTCGTAGATCTAAGGGTCCTTGGTGTTGAAAGCACAACAAGGGTCTTGGTTCTCTACAACTACGCAATGGTTACATGTACCTACTTGAAATTAAGCTGGATTTTGGATCTTAGAGCTTCTACTACTTTGGGATTGGTGTTTAAACTACTAATCGTGTAGCTACTTCACCCTGATATCCAAGATGGATCAGCTGTGTGATAGACAAGTGTCTCGGTCTATAAAAGCGGTAAGCCGCCACGTAATGAGCGATGGGTATTCTGCTGATCAAATACTGGGACTCGATGATAAGAAACAGGGACACTTTGTCGTTATGCCATCCCGTCGGACGGGGAGTCAGACACAACGCGACTTCACACTAATCAAGAGAGATAAGAGAGGCTCTTTTTGCACTATATAATGCTAATCAATCCCAAAACAAACCAAGGAACAACCTGCATTCTTCTCGTCTCAGTTAGACATCAATCTAGTCTCATTATCATGTCATTGAAATGTCTTCTTTGGCTCTTCTTCTTCACCACGCTGACGTCCAGCCTTGTAACCAGGACAAAGCATACCGGTCGATGGAATAAAGCATCGGGCACCACAAACCCCTTCACACATGATATCTACTCAAGCAGATATGCCCTCAATGAGGACGGGACGCCCAACAATGAGGGCGAGGTAAGTTGTGCCCAATCGCGAACCCAGACAAGATCTAACCCCCCACTTCTAGGCCCACGGAAAAATCACACCTCCAAAGGGTGCAGAGCTCGCTTCTGTGAAGCTCAATGACAAAGAAAAAACAGAGGTGGCTGTCTTCATCTCCGACAAGGTCGACAAGAGCCGAGTTGAGCACGCGTTTGTCATCGTCCATGGAAAGCTTCGAGATGGAGACTATTATTGGGAGACGATGAACGAGGTCGTGAAACGCGCAAAGGTAAAGAAGTACCCTGGATCGAGTCGTGAGAGCATTGTTATTGCACCTCAGTTATTCTCGACTGTCTTCAACTCGGGCCAATACACGCCACGCCAACTTGCTTGGGGAGACTTGAACGCGTGGCAAGCCGGGAGTGTGGCAACACATCCCTCGGGGACAGGGTTTTCGTCGATGGACGCCCTGGATGCGTTGCTCGACGATGTCTCAAACAGAGAAAAGTACCGCAACATGAAAAATGTCACCATTGTTGGCCATGGTGGCGGTGGACAGCTTGTGCAGCGATACGCAGCTGTTGGCAAGGATCCCCCACCTCATATCGCAGTTCGTTACATTCACGGCGACGCTTCATCTTGTGCGTACTTTACCACCGATCGACCGATTATGGAAGATGAAGGTACTGCGCTAGGTGCTTGCGAGTTTTACAATACTTGGCGATATGGATCCGATGAGTTCCCCGGGACAATCAGCGGTCGAAAGTCACCCAAGGAATACTTCAAGCAGTACATCACACGGGATGTTATATCCATTGTTGGATACCGCGACGTAAAGAGCAACGGAGACACATCTTGCATGGCTAGAGCACAGGGCGGAATTAAGAGGCGAGACCGCAATCTGGCTTGGTACAGGTACATCAACACACTTGCTCGGACGAGTGAGGACCTAGACGGATTTCCCGGAAGGTTTGGCAATCTTACAGATTGGAGCTCGGTTTCGAACAGCTCTGTCAACTTGAGGCTTAGTGTGGTCGAGGATGCTGCACATGATGTAGCTGAGGTGCTGCAAAGCGAGAACGGTCTATCAGCGCTGTTTAGTGATGGAGACGTATATGCCGGCTGGAGGCCAAAGGCTTAGGATTAAGCAAGGGCTCAATCGGTAGAGAGAATAGAGACTTGATTCCTGGCGCATCCTTATACTTGCCTCTAGCCGAATTGGCATGATATCGTGAGGTTTATGGCCCGAGTAAGATCTCGGGGCAGGGGCTCCTTATCGTGTAAGGCCTGTTATTTTATGAGGTCATAAACAACTCGGAGCCGAGATTACGTTAAAGATGATTCGCTCTACTGAGCCGCGCGGTATCTGCCGAGAAGATCGACAACAAATACGGACCCGAAAGACGAAAAACACCTCGGGAAATTCACACTTCTACGCTCGAGCGTCTACGTAGAAACCTTCATTGGCCCCTTGACCCTGTTGATCCACCAGAGGTCCAATATTTCACGCTCGCCTTGTGTCTCAACAGCTGCAAAACTCCACAGCGGACCCCTTTGCCTGCGTCCCTGCTGCAAAAGGTATCTCAAAGGTGCAGCCTCGGGAATAATAACATCCCGAGATCTTCACCGACTAGCTGTTCAATCATTCACCTCGCGTTTTCGGCCCAAGAGGACTCGCCGCTTATATAATGGACAATTTTGATATATGTACTCTGGAATAGCTTCACTTCACAACGTCTTGGCTATATCAGGCTGGGCTCGGGACTTCAGCCTCTTACATCTCAAAACCTGATTCGGCAGTAACGTTGCCCACCATGTTCGTCAAAGAGTTGCTCGAAGTTCCTTGGGCCTTTTTAAAGTCCACAGCGTCCTCGTCACAAATGCCCTTGTCTTACTTTATCACACCCCTCGTTGCGATTGTAGTTGCATGCTACTTCCTCACTTCAAAGCCAAACGCCCCCTGCCTGAATCCAAGAGGCCTTTTCGACATCACCAATGGCCGGGCAAAAAAGCAGTTCCTCTTTGGGCTCCGGTCCATGCTAAAGACCTGGTTCGATGCCAATCCACACAAAGCGGCATCTGTCTTTAGCGATATTGGACCAATGACGGTGCTGCCTCCGTCCATGGCCAACGAGATTCGAAGCGACCCGCGATTGAGCTTTGTAGAGTTTAGTGCCAAGGTATGTCGACTCTGAAAGGCTCTCTAGGATTTACGAGAAGACTAACACAATATGTCAGTTCTTCCACACTGCCATTCCTGGGTTCGAGGCCTTCAATGAAGGAACTCGCGATAGTATCACCTTGACAGTCATCAACAAAGATCTTACGAAGCGATTGGGTAAGCTCAGGCCCGTTTGTTGTGCTACCCGGTGAGATGGCTGATATGCTATTGGTACAGCCCAGGTCACCCAGCCTCTAGCAGAAGAAACAACACTAGCCATGCAGGACATCTTTACCAACAACAAAGGTGAGAGTGCTATATCCATCACAGAATCGACGGACTCCTGACCTTCTAGAATGGCATGTCATCAATCCTAGAGAAAAGATCCTTCATCTTGTCGCGCGCATCTCGTCCCGTGTCTTTCTGGGCGAGGAACTTTGCCGAGATGAAGCCTGGCTGAAGATTACAAGAGAACACGCCATGAATGGCTTCGTCGCAGCCGACATGCTTCGCGCATGGCCGGAAACCCTGAGGCCGATCGTTTCCTGGTTCATGCCTCACTGTCGAACTGCGAGGTCTCAGATTCGAGAGGCTGAGGAAATCATTGGTCCTGTCATCGCCAAGCGCCGTCAAGCAAAAGAGGCTGCCCTCAGAGAAGGCAGAGAGGCCCCTGTACACAACGACGCTATCGAGTGGTTTGAGAAGGCCTCCAAGGGGACTCCGTATAAGCCGGCTCTTTCTCAACTATTCTTGTCGACAGTCGCGATCCATACGACTACAGATCTGCTCTGCCAAACCATGATTGATATTGCCAGGCACCCCGAATACTTTGAGCCCCTTCGAGAAGAGGTGACTAGTGTTCTTGCGCAGGATGGCTGGAAGAAGACTTCTCTGCATAGTATGCAGCTGCTTGACAGCGTTGTAAAGGAGAGTCAAAGGTTGAAGCCTCTGCAACTTGGTATGTTCTCAAGACTCACTTGGACCCTCTACTGTCTTCCTTTCTAACATGCTGCAGCCAGTATGCAGCGCTTGGCTGTTAAAGATGTCCAGCTTTCTGATGGAACCTTCATCCCCAAGGGTACAGCATCCTGCGTCTCGTCTCATTCCCTATGGGATCCCAATGTGTACGAGGCTCCTGAGAAATGGGACGGCCATCGTTTCCTTCGCCAGAGAAAGATTCCCGGCAAAGAAAACTCTTCTCAGCTCGTCAGCACCAGCGAGAACCATCTTGGATTCGGTCACGGAAAGCATGCCTGTCCAGGACGGTTCTTTGCCGCCAACGAGATCAAGATCGCCCTGGCCCATCTCCTGTTGGAATATGAGTGGAGGCTGCCCGAGGGTGAAGCTTTGGATATTCAGGACTTTGGGATTACGCCCATCATGAACCAGACTCTCCAGATGGAGTTCCGCAAGAGAGACTGAGGTACCTGAGCAGCAATTCTATGCACCTGTCATGTTGGTCTTTCCAGAGTTTGGCGTCATGTTGATAATCTTAAGACAGTCTTGCGCCCGGCTGTTCCTTGAAGTTACAATACAGCCCAACTCCCTCATATAACCTGGTTGAAGATGAAAGAAACTGTCCATTATTTCCTTGTTCTACTGGCAAGATATTAGACGCCCCACTTCCTACCTCGGCCGAAGTACCCTCGTCATATCCACGACTGTTTTCACGAGCTCATTCGGGTTAAGCAACATGCAGTTACTATGCCTCGGCAAATGAAGACGGTGAATGCTAATGCTCGAGCTTTGTCACGGATACATCTAATGCTTTGGCCC
Organism: Fusarium neocosmosporiellum; assembly: GCA_006518225.1. Classification (NCBI taxonomy): domain Eukaryota; kingdom Fungi; phylum Ascomycota; class Sordariomycetes; order Hypocreales; family Nectriaceae; genus Fusarium; species Fusarium neocosmosporiellum. The sequence goes on from SSHR01002778.1 coordinate 5,122, forward strand.
AAGGCCGCTTGAGGGGGCCTGTAGTCCGGCCTGTGCAATCCGTGCTTGGCCTAGGTTCTAAGTGCCTGGGCAAGGCCCCTCAAGTATGCTGTATACAGCCTTTACCGCTCGTATTCACAACAGCCAGTCCACTATAAGCCGAGGTTTTGTTAAGCGGGTTTAAGTTTAGCCTATGGGGAATTGCACTCTTGCCAATTAAAATGGAAGAAAAAGATCTGTCAACTCACCCAATTGCCATGCCATGAGGCATGATGGGAGGACTCATCACCCCATCTAAAGAAAAGATTTGTCACTCGGACAGATTTTTGTCCGATGCAGCGAGGTTCTACGCGAATTCAGCGCCTTCTGTTGCCTATAAATGTCGAAAGAATCCCCGGATAATCCAGTAGTGTCCAGGCCAACTTCAAGCAACGGTATCCCCTCAAACAATCGATAATACACAAAACACCAGGCAACACGTTCGCTTTCATCAAGCATGGTCAAAGTCACAGTATCAGGCGGCTCTAATGGCCTAGGTCGAGTTATTTCCCGTGCCATTGCTGCTACTGGCAAGCATGAGGTTTCAATTCTCTCCAGACAGGTTTGTGATATCATCGCCATTGCCGCCCATCTTAATCAAACCACATCTAACTACAAGCAGGGAAAAGAAACCGCCACTGAAGATTCCATCCCCGTGCTGGCTGTAGACTACACCAGCCCAGAGAGTATCGCTGATGTCCTTCGGTCTAATGGCACTGAAGTCGTCATCTCTACCATCGGCATCCTTTTTCAAGACACCCACCAGGCTCAGATGAACCTTATCGAAGGTGCTGAGAAATCCGGAACCGTCAAAAGATTTACTCCCAGCGAGTTTGCCTACGAATATCTTGCAGCTGAAGAAGGGTAAGGCATCCCTACTTTGATCATTGCTACCTTCTTACACCCGGTTTGCAGCGGGTATCCTTGCCAAGTCCCTGGTCTCGAGGGATACAAGGGCAACACCTACAAGATTGAGGCTGCCAAGAAAGTAAAATCCACGAGCATGGAATCCACGCGCTTCATTATTGGGTTTCTAATGGATTACTACGGCGTTCCGGCCGAGGCACCTCCTGTCTTGCCTCTTGCGGTGGTGCTGGATAACGAGAACAACAAGGCAGCTTTGCCAGTTACCGGCGATGACAAGGTTACTCTAACACATTCCGAGACGATTGGCAAATTTGTCGCCGCGAGTTTGGATCTGAAGGAATGGCCAGAGAAGTCGTGGATTATTGGGGACACTTTGACTTGGCGAGAAGCGCTTGAAATTGTTGAAGACACACGCAGTAAGTCATTTTTCAACTTGTTCCCCCTTCTAAAATCTGTTGGCTAATGTTACTTTCACAGAGGTCAAGTTTAATATCCACTTCGACTCGATCGACGACTTGAAGGCATCAAAGATCACGGAACTTCCAGCCAACATACCAAAATACGAGTTTGTAGGAAAGCCGTTCTTCGACGGAATGATGTCGCTTTGGTCTTTGGGGTTCGCCTGGGGCTGGTATGACTTGACTTCATACAAGAAGTCCGAAAAAACATTGAATGAGCTGCTTCCGGAGTTGGAGACGCTCACATTCAAAGGCTTCATCACGCGTTGCTTTGGAGAAGAGGAAAAGTGATCGGAGTCTCTCGACAAGGGGCTAGCTCTGAATAGATACTTTGACTAGTCTTGTCTAGGCTATGATTATACTGCTATCGACTAATAGTCTTAGCAATAAGCCATCTAAGTTCTGCAGGAGTCTATTCTAAACATAATATCCTTGCAATAGACTGGTCTAGCCCGTCGGCTGGCCGGTTACTTGGTGGCGGAAAATACGGCGATTGGGAGCAGATAATCTGCTGTTTCAGCGCCACGGCGCTTATGAGTGATAGTTTCGGGGGGCCCAACTGTGGCTAGCTGAACGTTGCACTTGACATTAGGTACTTTATAGAAGTTGATAAACTGTTCCCTCACGCAAGTCTCCAACATGATTTATCACAACAAGTCCCTTCCAATCCCAGCTTGTGTTTACCCAATCTTTCACAATGCCCACCACCTACACCATCACATTTGTCAATGAGCATGGCTCGGACGGCGAGTATGTGTTTTGCATGGGGAAGCCTATCGTCAACAGCGACCCAACCCCAAAAATGTGATCACCAACGCTTGGATCAGCAAGTACGTCCCAAACGGCGCTGACCTCACTCTCACGACCGAGAGCCAATTTTATGCCTGGGGTGATTGATTTCACGAGCAGCGACGGCCAAGGTTATTATGCGGCGCGTGTCGTTCACGAAAAGAATGGTGACTTTACCGTCACCTACCTGCATCTCAAGTGAAAGGGACTTTGAAGCATTTTATATTGTGATTAGAAATTGCGCTGTGGGTCTAGGGTAGGCACAGGGGAAGAAGCTGAGGCGCGTCGCGCTTTCCCTTCCAATGGCCCGTGCCATGCCTGTAGAAGAAAATTAATTAAGCCCTTGACGTTCGTCACTATCAACATAACAACAGATTTACACAGCCCTCCCTGTACGGAATACTCTGCTGCTACTTGGACTCTCTACTCGACTGGTAGCAATGAAAAGTTTCCCATATAAAAGAAGTCGCACATCAAGATCTAGGTCGCTGATTGCCGTTGACCCCGACGGTGGATACGGATAAATCGGTGGGCATCTGTATGGACATTCCCTGGCAAGGAATGCCAATGTAAACTCGTCCTCGCGTGAGATTGAGGTGGCGCTTTCCTGCTGATGAGGTACGGGGTCCTGCACGAAGGATAGGGCAGTCCCGGTCCAGGCCGCCTCATGAAGGTCAATCCTGTTGAAGCCGAGGAGTCCTCTGAGATCCTTCAAGAAGCCCTTGTGCAGGCCAGCGATAATGGCACCGAGCCACAGGAAGCTCAAATGGGGGCTTCGAAGGGAGAACATGCGAGCTAGAATATCCAGATCTCCTGCCTGTCTAGACTGAAGGACAGCGATAGAACCTTGTAACCATGGGCCGGAGACATTGCATAGTACACCAGGTTCGTAGAAGATGCTCCCGAGGATAGATTTCACGCCATGGGCGTTGCACGATAATGTTAGGAGTCTATCAAATTTCCGGAGGTCCCGTCCCCAGATTGGTCCCTCTGGCGCTGCGCTCATGCTGGTGCTGGTGCTGGTGCTGGTGGTGTTGCAGAGCACATGCGAGGTACGGGCAGCGAGACCTTCTGCCTGTCGAAATTGGCCACGGGGAGCATCAGCGCCGTCGCGAAAGCCGTGAGGTTTTGGTCGTCAGCAGAATGAAGTGCAGAATACTCAGCGATATACCGAACTGCTGTCTCGAAGAGTAGGCATTGTTGCAGGCTGGGCGTTGTACTTCTCGACACGCTGGACAGCCGGATAGCGGGGACTGCTTCAAATGTCGAGGACCAAGGAGACAAGAGTTTAGAGCGTCCGCGCGAGATGAAGGCTTTCCAACCCTGCCCCGGCGAGAGAACAGCCGCCCACCACCGTGCTGCGTCGTCACTGACGGCTCTAAGCTCCACGATAGCTTCTGCGTTTCTCTTGTTGTAGGACTGGCTGGCCACCCACTCGGCTTGACTGTCGGTATACTCGAGTGGCTACGCCTGAGGTATGATAGCGGCCCAGCGAGCCGATAGAGCATAGGCCCATGCCAAAACGAGCACTGTGAGATGATTGTCGTCTTGTTGGAACCACACGGACGGCGGTACGGGTGACTTGTTTGATATGAACAATCTGGTAGGCCTAGCGACATACGGCGTGATTTGGAAAGGCTGCTCGAAAGAGGGCAAGTCGCAGGACCCTGTCCCAGGGACCCACGTGGACGAGGCTGTCAACAATCCAGAGCCATCGAGTTCAAGTCCGACCGGAAAGTAAGGATGCTGAGGGAAGAGATGCTCGACCTGCAAGCTGGTTGGAGGAAGCTCAGGGTCTTTAGATGCCTGCTCCAATAAGGCCGACCAGGTTTTGTAGCCATTCTCGTAGACTAATCGATATCCTTCTTCATCTAGCCGCAGCGGATCAGTTGACATAATTCAAGGCAAAACATGTCAGATGTTGTGCTGCTGTCGTCAAGCGGTGGGAAGGTTTGTTCATGTCAAACCGATATACCAATAATGTAGATTTAGTATGCAATTCACCGCTTAATGCAACCATCGGGAAAGGCAACCAACGCTGGCCAGGCGTGTTACGACCTCGATCAAGGCGACATAAAGCACGCTTTTACTGTTTTTGACTTCTATCGTTGACCATTACGACACCATGTCGGCGAACAAAGCATCCAAGGGTCAAATAGATATATCGGCTCTGCCGGACGTCTCATTAGCCGAGGTGGACTTTCTGGACTGCTCTCTCTTTTAACACTGCCTCACAGTGCAGGATTCACAGTATCATGCCATCTCGCTCCGCTCCAAGATAACTCAGGTATCACATAGTAAGTACGCTCGCTCCATGGCTAACCTTCTGTCATTGGTAACTAGTATTGCTAGACTCATATCCCTAGCCGACGTCACCCTCGGCATTCAATCCTCACGCTCGGGTAAGATGGGCCTCAGGGTCCAAAAAAAGTCCCACAGCAACCGCGTAAATCGACTAGAGTTGAGTGAGTGTTGGTAAAAATCGGGATAGTTTGGGCCTCACGGTTACTTACCCCGCAAATGTAGTAAGGGATGCCACCTGCGACGGAGGTAGCTTTCTCTAGGCTCCATTGGTAGATGGGATAGAGTATTCCAATCCCGAACAAGGTTCCAGCGCTCTCAAGGGATGAGATGAGCATCAAGGCACGGCCAGCAATGGCACTGGAGAAGAAGTTGGCCGAGAAGGCGAGGGCGCTGAGATCTGCCGCCACACCGAGGGTATTGACAGCAAGGGCTTTGTCGAGCCAGCAGGGGACCAGCGGAAAGATTGGAAAAGACGAACCTATGGTGATGGCTGAAAAGGAAGTTGACAAACCGATCATCAGCGCGCCTAATCCCATCAGGATGATGCTGATTCCGCCAAGATGAAGGGTGATGTTGCTCAAGGACGAAACCTTGGGCGGTAGAAAAATGACGGCGAGCGGCAAGAGAAGGCCAAACAGGACAAGACTCATGGTGCTTCGGACGAGCCACAGTTTTTGGGCCTAATCATGTCGGCTGAAACTTTCAAGAAACACTGCCACGCTGGGAGGGTGTCTTGCACACCTGTTTATCAGTAACGCCACCTCTGTGCCGAATGTAAGTAGTGAAAAGCAGGCGAGTTGCTTTGGAAATGGCCATTAGGAAGAGGGCTAGGGCCACAAGGCGGAGGTTGCTATGCAGCGAAGAAAAGGTTTCAAGGTAGCTTGCGATGGGTCCGAGATGGGCAGTTTCTTGATGACTTTCCTGCCACGGGTCCGCCTCTCGAGGCAACAAGAGATCTGTGACGGAGGCACCGGCATGTTCGCTGGGGGGTTCAAGAGTGGAGATGGTACGGCCGAAGGGAGTAACGACACCGTAGGCGACAAGACAGCAAAACCCTGACACGACACCGGGCAGAAAGGCGCTGTGCTTGGCAAGGCAGGAAACCAAGGCCGGACCACAACTTTGAGCCACAACAATGACGGCTCCCGTGGCGTAGTAATACGCGGAACTGGCGAGGGTGAAGCACGGCCAGCGACAGGAATGCCGAACCATGAGATCCTCCTCCGAAGCATTTTAGGAGAGGAGCAACAATGGCGGCCAGAGTGGGCCACTTTTTTTTGGCAACAAGACTGCAGGTGTTAGAAGATGCGAACGCAGGAAGTAAAGACAGGATAAGAGTACGTGTGAGGACAGTGAAAATGCTCGCAACGAATATGCTTGACGTGTTGATGGCCATGGCGTATTGTCTTGACCAGGAATCAGCCACGTAGCCGAGGACGAGTTGGCCGACAAGATCTAGGACGACTTGTGAGCGGCTGCAGGGATCAAGGGAAAGAAGGCTGGATCTACCAGAGACGCCTGACAGAATGATGGCGGCAGTTCCCAGATTCCAGAATCCAGGCCGTGATAGTGAAGGGTCTGCCAGTGCCGAGAAGGTGCTGGTGGTGATGGAGTCGGCCAGTGTTACCAGGCCGAGGAACACCAGGGCCAACGAGGCAGCGCCGGGCTCTGTGTTGGAGTGTTGATCCATCTCGCTAGGCCGGTCGGGTGAGAACAGATGGGCCGGAAAGGTTGTCTGCCTGATGCTGTATTTCAAGGCAGTTTCTCTGCGAGGCGACAATTCTCTTGATTCGTTGGTTTGTTTGCTTGAGGAGAGAAGAGGAGGGAGGCGGAGCAAAGGGCAGGTTGCCTTCTATATGTATTTGAGCACCTGCAAACGATCACTGCGGCGCACTGCACGCTAGTCTGTCCTTGGCCAATAGCTGACAATGTCGGAAATCAGTGTCGCGCTGGCTCTGATTGACTGCTGCACAGGATCGATCGCGTGCCCTCCTCTCCCCCTGCTGATGCTGCTGCTGAGTCTGTATATCAGCGCGCGGCATTGCAGACGCTGGCAGTGAACCCCCAGAAACCCGATCATGACGACAGTGCAACGAACATGGCCACTGACAGAACGGCACATGAATGAGGACGAATGTACCAATGTCCTAATGGTGAATCAAGAGTCGAATAAATTACTGGGCAGTGGCTTCTTGCAACCGGGGCAAAGAAAGGGACCAAGGTTCTGATTCCCGCTCATGCCAAATGAACGTCACATGGATGAATTGGCCATTCTGACATTCTGCCGTCAAGCGCAGTAGAAGCTAAAAAAATTTATTCCAAGACTAGCTTCCTCGTGTACGAATAGTCTAGACTCTCAATATCATCACGGTCAAAGTCATCCGTCGCGCCGAGTTCCGCACGGTATCCTTGCCCTTGTCACTCGGACCCTGAGGGAGGGACTGTAGGCTTGGCGACCTCTTGCGTTACTGTTGAAGCCTCTCTCCAGCTCTCGCATCGCCGAGTCTCCAAGGAAGGGCGGCGCAGGGCTGGGGCCATTACTGGTCCGAACTAATCTCGCTCAGGTGGTCGGATCGCGAAGGTCTACACCGTGTTGTCGACTGGAAGACTCGGCGGAATGGAAGGTCTGGAGGGCACGAGTCTCTTCTTGCTGCTGCTGGCCGAGAATCGACTCGCCTTCGGCCCTAGGAGGAACGTCGATGCGTGAAGGTTCGATATCCTTATTATATTCGGGCTCGTAGATCTCTGGGCTTGGATCAGCGTGGTCAACAGCCTGTCAAAGCTGGTCGATGTCCACACCTCTGTAATCATCCCCTCGTCAGCCACCAAGTCCTCAAGCGATCAGATCAGTGATTCTGTCAACTATGGATGCCAGAACCATGTTTCTTTCTTCCCGAATGGGTGGCAGGCAGGTAGCGAATTAGGCTCGCCTTGGCTCTCAGCAGCAGAATCGTACTCCTCGTCGAACCTCACCAAGCGGTATCGTAGCATCGTCGCCCAAGGCTTGACTCGGTTCGTCATCATGAGATAAAGATGTCGGGGCATCTACCTCAGGCACGGACGCGGCCTATCGAACTCTGTGGTTGCCTATCTTCTCCGTTTATCGAGCGAGCGAGCGATAAAGGGAGGGAGTCATGGTGCGTTCCGTGGTCGATGAGAGAGGCCTGGGACTTGTTTTAGGCGGCACGAGGCCGCGACGTGTCGCGATGATGGTACAATACGCGATACCTGTCTTTGGTGAGGGAATGTGAAGGTTGAGGATACTGAGGACGGGAGACCGAGGCCAAAAGCGGGTAGGTAGAGGTCGATTCGTGGCTCGGGACTCGACGAAGGCGCAGAACGACCAACGCCGACGGGAGAGACGCGGTTCTTGAAGTACTAGTTGGTAAAGGAGACAAAGAATTCACGAGGATTTTCCGGCTGATGATTTATCCAGATCATCATCGCCCCAGTGAAATGAGACTGGCTGACGGAATTGAGCCATGATTGCCGACATGTTCAAGGCAGTCGTGATGGCGATTGGGGAAGACGAGCCTGACGATATTCGGCGAGACCCTCGTCACAAGCTGGGTGTGAGATGCCAGCAGTGAAGCCGACAACAGAGCCCTTGGAGAGGCCCGAGTTGAGCCTTGCGCTTGGGTGTTTGTTGGTAGGTGCGAAGCGTGATTGGGGCCGTCTTGAGGGAAGATCGGGATCACAGGCTCTCATCATGCCCCGACATGATGGTGTTCCTTGGGGTGGTTTGTTGAGGAACAGAGTGCCTCAGCGACATTTTCTACGTTCACCATGATACAACCTACGTCTGTCCATTGAGGATCAGGAGCCACGATGATGACCCAAGCGAGGAGATTGTCTTTTCAGCTAGACAGCACAAGAAAGCCCGTGATTTACACTTGCTCCCATCTCCACCCAGCAGTACAGTACACGACAAGTCCTCAGCAGTTAGTCCTTTTTAGTCCCGCGTCATGCCGCTTCGGTGAAAGCATCTCCACGGCAGCTTAGTGTAGGGAAGCGTATCATCAGTCCCATTGTGCTCGTCTGGCTGGCCTCCACGATGATTACCTGACGCTCGAAGAGGTAGTCACTGCCCTCGACCCAACATGTCCAATTGCTCTCCCACCGTCACAGCATCATCCAAACTCTCCTCCCCGTCCAGCCATGCCCGTCCAACCTTGTGCCGTCTCTGGTCTCGCCTCGGACCTAATCCCCTAGATCATTGCTCCTTCCTCGAGTCCTCCCATCTTGATGCGATGTCGCGTCCACCAATCCTCGACTCAAGCCTCAGACGGAATCCCTTTCGCTGCGCCTTCTTCAAATCCTCCACCTCGATTGCGATGACGTCTTCATTCTCGGCTCGAGCTCCGTGCCTGCCTCTTCGTCTCCGTATCCGGACCGAAAGACCCAGAAGAGCTCCTCTCGCGGGGCTGCAATCTCCTGCAGATTGTCGGAGATCGAGGAGGTTGACACATGGGCCTTGCCTCGCGAAGGACTTGCTTACCTTCCCGGGAGATTTTATCGCCCTCATTATTCCTTTATTCTCATGCAAGTCTCGTGCGCACGTCTGGGCGTCAGGGGCCCGGTGCTCGGCCAGATTTCCGTAGAGGGGCTCCCATCTAGGCGCCCTATTCGTCTTCTTCTCTTCTTTTCTCCTTCATGGATGTAGTGGAGGTCTCCTTTGGATCTCAGCCGGCTTGCCAGGTTCCGAGTTCAAGGTGTCAGCTCATGTGCTGCGCTCTTAGGGGCTCTTCCCTTTCCTGCGTATACAAGTCTTTCGCTCTGGCGTCACCTGTAAGTCTTTCTTCTCAAAGGCTAGCTCTCTTTCCAAAGTCGTTATTGTACTTGCCGTTTTGCTCTTCTCGAGTCTCGTTCACGTATCTCGAGAGTCAGGAGCGAGGGTGCTCGCCAGATGTCCATAAAAGCGTTCTCCCCCGCTCTCTTCGTCTTCTTCTCTTCTCTTCTTTTCTTCTTCATGGATGTAGTGGAGGTCCTCTTCGGATCTCCGCCGGCTTGCGAGGTTCCGACGTTCAAGGTGTCGGCGCAGGTGCTGCGTTCTCTGGGGCCCCTTGCGCTAACCCCCCAGAGGCGCAGTAGGTCAGGTCAGCCCCGGCATAATTTTTGATCTCTCTCACCGTGTCCCTGGTATTACACTGCCTCCAGGTGACGCGAGTTCGATTTTTTTTCATTGCATCTACCGGCTTGCTGGTGGTGTGAAGAAGAAAGCCCTGTCCCCTCCCTCAACACCCCTGCTGGATGCTGCGCTACGCTGAACCCTGTCTGGGGATGGATGACTTGTGCTGCTGGGCGGAGACTGGTTTGTTGTGTGGTGGAGGTGGCGGGGGGAAGAGAAGAAGAGGAAAGGAAGGGATGGAGATGGGAGATTCCACAACCTATGGAGGGGGGGAGCCGCTGTATTTATTCCTGAAAAAAACCAAGCTTTGTTGGGACTAGAAGTTTGTGGGATATGAACAGTTGTTCTTTCGGCCAAACTCTGACTTTGACTTTGCTTGTGACTCACCCATGTCGGGATACTTGTGCGAGTTTATTCAGAGTGTGCGCCATGTCTCCCCATCCATCATCCCGCAGCTAGCCTTTTCTCTAAATGCCAGGTGCCTAGATGGTCTGGGTTTATTGACCCCAGCGTGGCAATTCCGTTGGGCCAAGAGTGAGGCTATTCAGAGGACCTGCCTTGGTAGGGCAGTTGGATCTTTCCAGGTTTCGGTTGTCGCTCAAGTGGCCACGTGATGAAGCACGTGGACCCCAAATGGACGTTGCTCGTCTCGTTTAGACTGCTCCCAGGTCCCGAGTTTGGTCGGTCTTTGTGCCAACTCCGGACCAGGCGCTGGTCCAATGTCCACTGCGCGATAGTAACAATCACAACCTGCGGACCCAGTGCTTCCCACTACCTTGACCCAAAGAAACATGCGTCGCACTCACGGACGTGTATTCAACATGACGCGATTGCATGGCCCGCCATCCACCCACCATGCCTCTCGAGCTCGTCAGCACCACGAAAGACACGCACAGGACAGCAGCCGAGAAATTTCCAAGGCTATGATGGAGCCAGCGTCATGGTTTCTCTCTACCACTCACTTCTCATGCCCTCGGAGATGTCAGATGCTGAGCTGTATAATAGCATAAAAACACAGCAAGGCCATGGGTAAAACACACGTCAAAGGGACCGGGAACAAAGCAACACGGCCAGCCGTACCCGGCCACCGCCCTATCTATAAGGAGGAAGACATCGACATCTGAGACTAACAGCTATTTTGCNNCTTCTACATAGGAAAGTGGCTGAAAGCCGGTTTTATGTGCCACAGAGCACCCCACAAAAGGGGCTGTGCTCGGCCAATCAGAGGGCTATATATTACGTAACAACATCTCTTCACCTCACCAAAGACACTACTCAACAGCCTCGCACAGCCAAAAACGCAGCGACCTCGACTATTTTCTCCCAATACGATCCCAGACCAGCATCTGACCAAAATGAGCTTCATCGGCAACAAAAACAAGGACCCCAAGACTGTAGAAGATCCCGTCTTCCTTGAGTGAGACGGAGGAGGCGCTAGGCGATTACGTGGATCGGCAGGAAGGTTTCAGCTACCGCTTCCGTGAGCTCAAGGACGAGGAGAGGCCGGTGAAGACGACTCCAATACCTAATCAGGACCCATCATACATAGTCACCCACCCTGGTGGTCCATGGTCGCCGAGTACTCGATCGACAGCACGGGCATTTTCGGGTCGACATCAACCAAGACAGACATCAACCAAGACAGACATCGGCAGTCTCAATTACGCTGCCAGCGAGCACCATAACATCGAGTACGCTGCAAAGCAGAGCCCCAAGCATTCTCGCGTCCCCCGCCTTGTACCACATCGAGGTGGACAACATGCCCTGCTGTCCGAGGTCGTTGGTACCCCCTTGTGGATGAGAATGCCCCCAGGCAAGTTCACGAGGAGGTTCCTCGGCCGGTCGGTGGAGGCGGTAGCCGAGATAGCGAGCTGGAAAGCGCCTTCAGTCCAGAGCAGCAACAGAACAGACGTCCACGAACGCAGATTCGAGCATATCATCGACTCGGCCTTCCCGCTGAATGAAGGGCAAAAGGCCTTGGAATGCATCCACAGGCACCTCGACAAGACGTGCTCCGCCATGTCGACGTGCGGCTTCGTCAACGGCGAGGTGGGGCTCATGCAGATGGTCCTGGACGAAGACTTAAACATTGTAGGCTTCAACGACTGGGAACGATGCGCCTTTGCTCCCCAAGGGCTACATCATGCCCCACCTCGTAAGCAGCATCAAGCACACCGCAGCGACTGGCCTTAACCCCGCGATATAACAAGCACAGGTTCGTGGGGGGGCTGCCTAACGAGATGGAATGCTTCGAGAAGATGCTACACGAGGAGAGGGCCGAGGGGCTATATTTTCAGCATGGGTCTGGGTCCCAAAAAGTAGGAAAAAGCCTCCCCTGCACTGGGCCACTTGGCGGGGCAGTAGAAAGATAGTCACTTTCCTTCTCGGAAAAGGAGCAGACATTGATGCAATGGACGACGATGGCTGGACGCCATTAAGGGTGGCAGTGTACAACAAAAACGAAGGCATGATGGATACATTGATCAAGCACATTCAAATACTCCTCAAATCAAACACACCCGATCACCTCGATATCTGAGACGAGGAACAGAAAACGCCCCTCATGACCGCGTGTGAGAATGGATTCGAGAATGGCGTCAAAGCACTCGCTATGCAAAGCCGGTGCCAGTTGCAATGCCCAAGACTGCGCTGGACGGACACCCTTGCACTACACTGTCGAGACTTGTCAGCTTGTGATGGTCGAAAGCCTCATCAATTGTACGGATCCCAAAGATCTTCTGACGGCGGACCACAATGGGGCGTCTGCATTTGATGACCTCGAACTCGACTTGGGAGCCGGCGAAGGAGACCCGCTTGACGCTTTTACAAGTCTCTTAGTCGACCGTCTAATCAGGGAGAAGATGCAGAGGGAAGCGCTGGAACGGGCTGCGCAAAACACCAAACGGCACAAAACATTTCAAATGCTAGTGACAAGCCTGGTACCGGAGAATGTCTTTGACCACGCCAACGCCGAGAAGCCGAGCGCATTGGAGTGGGCAGTTCGCTCACGGCTGCCCTGGGTACTCACTTGGGTTGCTCATCGACAACTTCCCCGCGACAGAGATCTCCAACCTATCAAAAGAGCTGAAGAACCGCAGAGGAATTACGAGAGACAGTCAAAGAAGACGGAGGTCAACATGCAAAAGGTGGGCGAGTATTAACATTATACAGGATCTTGTGAACAAGATCTTGAAAGAGAGGAAATGCCCTCCTGAAGAGACTCAGAGCCTTGCCTCATTCTTACGCAGCAGTTAGGTTCAAGTCCCTGATGGGACATCTGCTTCACGATTCATGAGGCCTTTATACGTAGCCAAACCGGGCGACGAACGTGACACGGTGAGGAGAAGAATGCCCCAGACTGGACCTCTAATCCCGAGAAGTTACTAACAGTAAGGAGACAATCAAAGAGAACCATGAACCGAGACCACTCAGTGTCTCGGCAGCCTCTGTGAGTGTTTCATCAAAGTTCTGGTTTCCTCGGAACTAACAAAGCACTCAGATGCCATATCTTTCCTTCTCCAAGTGCGCTGTCATCATGGATTTCAACTGACAGTTCAAAGAGACATGGCTGGCAATCCTGAAAGTTCTAGTGGCATCACAGCACACTACTTCTGGAAAGACATTGAGGAATTGGAAAGTGTCGTCACAATTCTGTTTGTGAGTTCCCCTGCCGCTATCGACTAGAATAGCCCCATGCTAATAGGTCTTCTGTAGCTACCACTTTCCTTCCTTCACATTTTTTATTCCCGTGGCTTCTATTGCCCTGTTTTCAGACAGTGTTGCCAGGAAATGGCACAAGTATTGGAATCTAACCCAAGCTAGGTTGTTGGAGTACTGGAATGAGCATGTGAAGCCAGGGAAGACTAAGACAAGTGCATCTAGTGTTTGATGAGATTTTTTTTAAGCTTAGGATAGAGGGCTGCGTCGTAAATCTAGAACAAAATCCAGGATCCTCCGCTTTCCTGCCCGGAGAGACAAGATTGTCCTCATACACATGTTGACACTTGATCAGTGCATTTCTTATATGTCTAACCCTTCGTACTTGAAGGAGCTTTCTCCTATCTTTGACCACAACCAGTGTTTGACGACACCACCGTCTTTCGTAGGCAGCAAGCTGACCATGTGAAGTCGGCAGGTCGTGTGATTCTGACCAACCTCCCCATCACGCGCTGACAAAAACCAGGTTGATCACGAACCCCGCGTCACCCACAGTCTCCGTAAGTTGGCCGGCATTTGGCCGGAGCACGCGGTAGAGACTTTTCCTCGAACCTCGATCTGCCTATTCTGGGCGGTCGCTTCGCCGACAAAGTTTCGTCTGTGGATGCGACGTTGGTTGTCGGTGTGAGGCGGATCGTCTTGGCAACCGTGCCAGGATGTCGAGATGCCTCAGGTGCCGGGCACCTTGCGGTGTGACGAAGACGCAGGTTGGTGATACATATTCCTACGAGTAGCCTGTATCTTTCTTATTTTAGCTGCCTATCCAAGGTTACATATATCCAGTCAATTATAGGCCAGAAGCTATAGTTGCAGCAACCGCAATGCCGCCCGAGATTTCACATCGGCATGTGCGGCAGAAGTGGACAAATAAGATCCATGTTCATCTTGGCAAATCGAGAAAAGTTAAACAAGCTTCTTGTAAATATGCGCCCATGATTCCCCAGTGACTGCTCAGGATCCCTTTGACGCTTCGTCAGTGATGGCGTCAGCAGGACCAACTCGTCGAGCATTGTCAGTAACAAAACCAAACATTGCAAATTAAACCCATATTCTCCTCCCAGTAATGGTACACCTCAAATCAAGCCCAAAAAATTAACAATTTCGCCTCCCGCTGATTGAAAACCTCCAAAGGAAACCAGACCAAAGCCCCTCTCACGCTGTCCGAGCAAACCCTCCAAAGTCATCGCGGCCGTGATGAGCCTCGTGCTTCCCCCCACGCTGCATCTCGGCGCAGCTGGGGCAGGTGACGACAATCGTGTTGGACGTCGTGGCCACGCCGTAGCAGCGGCCGCCGGGGTTGTTGGTCCTGCTCTGGAACGCCTGCTCCTGCAGTCTCAGGGCACAGCTCTCAATCTCCAGCTTGGACGTCGTGTTGCCGCAGCAGGAGCACTCTTCTCTCGTTTCCGTCTGGTTACACATTTTGCGGGCGCTCTCGAGTGAGTGATGAGTGTGCGTGCAGGGATTTGAAAGGTTTCTGTCAGGGGGGGTGGTTGGGCGGAAGCGTGATGATGACGCAAGGATCTTGATAGGCGACTTTGGATGAGGGGAGAGCAGAGATAACAAAGAAAGAATAAGGGAGGGAAAAAAAGGCTAGACAAAGAAAGAGATGGAGGAGAGGGGTTTGCTCGCCTTGATATAATCGTCAGGTGGTGCGTAGCATGATCAATGCGAAAGCCTGATTCTGCCTAGGTAGACGAGGCGACCGTGAGGCAACGAGAAAAAAAAAATGTGCATTGAGGCGGTGTAAACTGAGGTGAGGGAACACGAGGGGAAAAAAAGTATACAGCATATTTCCCTTTTTGTCACTTGTTAGACGGCCTCCGTCACGAGCAATCAAAGACACTGCCTGCTCTGGTCAACTCGTCTTGTTTCATGCATCTTGCCGCGAGGTGTAACCCCCCTTTAGTATTTATACCTCGTATACCTAGATCTCAGCCCTTGTCCTCGACCGGCTGCAGGTCTGGCTGAGTTTGCCAGCCACGTCTGCCTTGTTTGCACTTGTCACCCTCAAACGCCCTGTTTCTGCTCCTTTTTCATTCAGACGCCTCATTTCCCCCTCTTCACCGAGATGCCTGCTTACAGTCGTCAACTCTAGTCGATGGACAGTGAGCTCCATTTCGACAGTAACAACCCCATCTCAATGCCACCCGTCGCCGAGTCCTCGTCCTCCTCAACGGCTAAAAACTCCCTCACAGATGCGGCAGGTGGGAGTGCAAACGCCAGGGGGATGTCCTTCAGCTCCTCCTTGCCAGACCCCAAGTCCTTAAAGTACTGCTTTGCCTCAGCCGGCAGCCTAAACCCCATGGCCCATGCCATGGCCTTGACGCCCTGCAGAATAAACTTGGCCATGGGAAAGTCGCGAGCCATGCAGCGGAGCATCAGGCTTGCCCTCGCAAAGATGTTTCGCGCAGTGGGATCGTCGAGGTGCCGGGCTACGGTCAGGACGGTGTTGTACAGTCCGCACAAGGCCATGCACGAATAGTCGTTCAAAGAAAAGCTTTGAATATATTGCTCCATGACCATCGTGTCGGTTTCGGCGTACTGTAAGCAGATTTGCTTGACGCTCAGCTCGTTTTCGAATACCGTCTCAGGGCTGAGCGGGCGTAGAATGCTAATCAAAACTTCATCGATACAAATTCTGCACACTCAGTCAACAGGTTTCGACGGTGAGTTTTGATACAAACCTTAAAAAGCAAGTCTGGGGCGTTAAATTTGACTCCTTCGTCATGCGCTCTGGTATATTCCTGCTCCACCCGAGAACCTCCGCAAACAGTTCCCGTCTTCGTTTCATATCTTCTTGGCTCCCGACTTCCTGAGCTTGCGTATTACAGAGCATCGCTTGATATAGAGGCTCCGACAAGTCGCAGGTGACGTCTAGAATTCCTGTGACAAATTGAGGAGTGCCGCTGTCTTTGTTGTAGGTCTTGCCCAGCAAGTCGATACTGCCTGACGTTGTGCCTTTGGCCTCAAAACAACGAGGGATGGTGGGTGGTGGAAGCAAAGATAGGTCAAGATACACATACGCAACAATGCTACCATCCAGGTCAGTCATTTATTAGAAACTAAACTTTGTTCAGACGTACCTCTCGAAGCAGAAAAGCCCCCATAGAGCTTTAGATATGATCTCCCTCTGCCGATTCTACACTGGGTCATCTTTGATTTTGGCAAACACCCGGTCTAGGTGAAGCCGACGAAGCATCTCATATGCCGCATATCGATACATCTATGTCAAAATCGGTTCGGTTTCTACTGCAACATCGTTCAACAACAAGCCGCCTCAGTCAAGTTTTATTCAGCCGATGTGCTGCCTGCAGCTCGTCGAAGCGGTATCAAACCGCGGCTCCGCGATGCTCTGCACATACCATGCCTGCTCGGTCCACTCTGCGGTACGCTGACAGAGTGAAAAGCAGAGTGAGCCCTTGCACCGTGGGTAACGAAGCCCGGCCATGTTCCAGGTCTAGCAGCTTCTTGGCCTCGTCCAGAAATTGGGTTCCAACGTCTCTGCCCGAGATGGAGCTGAAGGACTTTGCTCTGGCAGAAGTGAACTAACGCCAGTCAGTATGCTGTGGCCGGACTGTAACATCCAGGACACTCCTCACGCATCGGGAGGCGCAGATAGCATTGACGAGGAACGGCGAGCAGTACTTGGCTCCCTTGGCATCACCAGCGCGCATGTCCCCCAGGAAAGCATCACGATCAACGAATGGGTAAAAGAAGGCGTCGTCCCACATGAAGAATGACGAAATCAGCTGAGAAACGAGCCCATCGCCAGCAATCGCAGTCCACGGCCGGGCATGGACCCGAATCGGGCTCTCGCTCAGTGCCTTGAGATTCAACGCTTCCACCCTAGGGTTCCAGCTATTCGAGCCAGGTTCCATCCATGGGGCCGGATAGCTCGCCGACGCACTCACCTGGGTGGCAAAGTTGAGCACGGTGATGGGATCGTCAGCGTCACGGATCCGAGCCAGCGCCTGTTGAGCTTCAGCTTCGGGAAGCCTTCGCAGTAGGCCGTAGAGTTGCCTCCAGCGATCGTTCTCCATCTGAAGCGATGCGGCCCTCGACTTGAAAGCCAGCTCGTCTGTTCCTCTGAATGTGTAGACGCACTGCGTCTGCCTCCTGGCGCAGGTACCGCAGACAGGGTGTTCGCCGTTGCACCTCTCCTTGCGCTTCCGGCACGGGTCGCAGGCCCTTTGCACCGCCTTTCGTTTCTTTGCCAGCGCCTTATTCACACCAGGGCCAGACACTGAGCCAGACGCATCGTCGTTCTCGTCGTTGGGAGGGCAAGCTGGGAGGAGCGGTCGATATCGGTCGATCATGGTAGGCACGGCTCAAGCTAGTCTGATGCCCGCCTATCATCATCAGCCAGCATATGATTTCGCTCCAGATAGATAGAGTTATGGCACACTGTGAATGATGAATAGAACAGGTTGTCAAGTTCTGAGGCGCTAGAAGACCCTAAGCTAGTCAATGATAGTCACCTACGTCATGAGATAAAGGCTACGTGGGGCTGTCTCAAAGTTTAGCGGCTTGGACTTACTCATCTATTAATACCAGGAACAGCATTAATACTTTGATACTCTCTATAAGACTTGCTTCGCCTCCTTAATCCTTTGCTTGTGGATTGAAGCCGCCATCCCGATTGAGATGTGACTGCAAGTGGGAGGTTGCGTGGCATATCCACCTCTAACCTCACTTCCAACAACGTTGTCCCAGAACAAGTATAAGAAGAGGAATGCGAGTATCAGCCAGGGGAAAGAATTGAGCCTATATGATCATAAACAAGCCTTTCAGACATGATCGGAATTGCGTCTTCCAGCCCATATATTCGCCAACAAAAGTGGTCTGAGGCAGTTCAAAAGCAAAGAGCCGTATAACCGCTCAACCTCGCATCCCACGTCGAAGCAGATACTCTCCTTGGCCACTATTCGATTATCCCACTTCCCGAAACCTCTTTAATTATTCAGCACGACCCACAGGTTGTGAATTTCTTACCCACTTTGTGTCGGGAGTGAATCCTCTGTAGCCGCTATCTGGGGATTGCCAATCCGCCGGATTGATGGCGCAATACAGCTGAAATGGCCTCATCGATATCTGGCACTGGAGGACGCCGAATTCCATCAGATAAGCTTTATAAAGGTGTGACAACGTCCTCTCTTGCCCTCACCAGCTCTGGTCCCTGATCGACAAGACATATGCAAACACTTTGCTCGGTCGTCCAATTGTATACAAGCTCCGGCAACCCTATACCATGGCTGTCAAGAACCATGCCAACGGCGCCGGCCGTCTCAGGGCCGCCATCATCGGCGGTGGCCCAGGGGGATTAGGTGCAGCCATTGCCCTCGCCAAGCTGCCCTTTGTGGACTGGGCTTTGTATGAAAAGAAGCCTGAGATCAGTGAGACCGGGGGTGGTATCAGCTTGCAACTGCACACATGGAGAATGCTTGAGTGGAATGGAGCAGCCAAGAACATCCAGCCTAATGACTTCTTCAGGGCTCCGTCAGGGATTAGTGGGCAGTACCGGTTAGTTGTAGCCTCCAAACAGACAATATGCCAGGTGCTAACCGTACCAGAAACGGGAGGACGGGTGAGCTGTTGGATCAGAGCCTTCATCCTGCAGATACTCCCAAGAACCAACTCAGCTGCCGACAGAGGAGAGCAAAGTTACAGGCCGCCCTCCTCAAGGAGGTTGACCAGTCTCGGATCCAACTCTCCAAGAAGTTGGTGAACATTGAGAAGCTTCCAAGTGGAAGAGTTGTCATCCGTTTCGAAGATGGACATACCGACGAGGTTGACCTTCTTGTAGCTGCAGACGGCATACGTTCGGTGAGTAACTGACTTAGGTGTGCTCAACAATAGGCCAGCTGCTAACAAAACAGGTTGTTCGTTCCTTCACATTCCCCTCTCACAAAATCAAATACAATGGACAATCAGCCTATCGTACCATCATCAGCAAGTCCGATGTCAAAGCTTTGGGCACCATTCCTGAGTCGTCCGTCTTCTGGCAGAACCTAGGCGGAAGATATGTCTTCACGAGTCCTCTTGGTGACGACGACTTTGAGGTCACGGCACGCATCAGCCGACCTTCCGAGGGCCAAGAGCACGTCAGCTGGGGTCGGCCATTCGACTTTAACACGCTCGTCCACGAGTACGACGAGTTCTGTGAGCCTGTGCGACAGGTTGTTCAGCTGGCGGCTAAGCAGGGAGAGACTCAGGAGTTTGCACTATTCTCTGGACCACGGCTAGAGCGAGTGGTTGCTCTAGACTCGGTTGCCCTCATCGGAGATGCATCCCACCCTCTATCAGGAGCTTTCGGTGCGGGTGCTGGATTCGCACTCGAGGATGTGTATGCGTTGTCCAAGACGCTTGAATGGGCGTGGAAGCGAGGCAAAGGAATCAAGGTTGCGCTGGAGTTGTACGACAAGATTCGTTCGCCGCATTACGGAGAACTATACGACGTCCTGGACTGGTACGGTGGCATAAACAAGGAGATTGCGGCTGAGGGGTTGTCAGTGGATAGAGAGATTGAGGAGAGGGTCAAGAGAACCAAGGGCAAAAAGTCAAATTGGATGTATTACTATGACATTCAAAAGGTTGTCGATGAAGCGTTGCTGGGATTGGAAGGTTAGGTAGTGAATCGAGAAGAGGGTTAAATGACAGTGTTAACTATAGGCTTGCATATGTAGTAACATGGCGTAGCCGATATGCTCATCCTATGTTAGCGAAACTATTTCCGTGCCTCTATCTTGAAAGCTCGGTTGAATGATGGGAACCGTCTCAATCATCCATATCCCGACATGCGACAATTCGGAGCCAGTTCAGAGTGTCAGAAGAGACAACCAAGTTACCAGGGTCAAGTACGGATACCTCGGGCGTAAAAAGACCGGTCAAAGTCGGAATGTCTCTGGTGCAGGCAAAAAAGGCTGAAAGCCAGTCATCAACAAGTGCACAAATTGTATGCATGCGCGCCAAAGAGGCACAGGCTCCTCGTCCGGATTGAACCCGGCAAAATAGGGCGGAGCAGCCGGCCACGAAAACCTCCGGCTCTAGACGGATCGTGACGGGTAATGTCAAAGGCATCATGGCGAGTGGAGCCACAAAATGGGAGCGGAAGCGGCCGAGAGGGACGGACAGCTCTGGATGGACGAGGGCGAATAGGCAGAAGAGCACACAAACTGCACAGAAGCGCACACAAGGTGACGTGGAGTTGTTGGGGTAAAAACGTGGTCCAAGAGCGGAATGCGGTGAAGATGAGGTGACTTGCATGAGGAGAACTGAGATACCCTGCGTGCTGTCTTGAGCCTCGAACCAAGTCACGGACTTGATACTCCGGATTCGACAATGGGACAAATACTGGACGTGAGCTGAGAGCCAAGAGCACCCAAGGTTACAATACCTATGCACTGGAGATCCTCTTCTCTGTCCTGCATTTGACACGCCCCAAGACCGAGCGGAAAATCATGACCGTTTGGGGAGGCTTACTCTGCAGAACCCAGAGGCTGAGACCCAAGTATCGACTGTCTTGGTGGAAGCGGTGATGATGACAGGGTCCAAAGCACGGTCGCAAACTGCTGTTGGGGACCAGAGCAGCCACTTGGAGCCGTTGCTGGCTCATTAATGACGGTGAAGGATCCGTCGTGGACGACATGACACGCATTGATTGATTCCAGCGTACGTCGGTCGCTCTGTCATGCCTGGACCGCACGAATGGGCTACGGTAATTCACCTGCATCACCACATCATCTCTTCTCAACAACAGCTGCGCTCCACCCTCATGTCTCTGCAAAGACAAGTTGAACGCGGGTACCTTGATGCAGAGTGAGACGGAGACACTGTCAAAGCCGGGCGCCAAGCAAAGTCGGGGAAAGAAAGCCACGCCACCAGCCAGCGTCCCCGAACGACACGACACGATGGCAGCCTCAGTCAGAGAGTCGAGAGGTGTGGTGTGGGTGAAGGGCTCTCTAGCGGTAAGGTCATGGAGGGGGGAGACTGTGAGCTAGAGGCGTTTGGGGGACACAGTTGGCTGCCAGTGACGACGATGACGATGATGCTGATCGTTAGGGTCTTTGAGTGACGATGGCAACAATTGCGTCACTCGCCCGGCGATCCGGTCGTTGCTGATATGTAATTGAGAGACAAGCATAAACCACAATGTCGCGATGGATACGAGATAGTCAAATATGGCTGAGATGAATTAGATTGAAAACAGGCGTAAATAAAGATCAGAGAGTTCCCATCGCTTTGGCCCAAAGACAGGGGAAGGAAGGTCCAGCCCCGTCCGGGCTCAGAAGATACTTTAGCGGTACCTCCCGTCGTCCTCGAGGTGCGGCCACCCGCTGAACCCGAAAAGAGAACCCCTGAAGTAAGAGGCACGGACGAGGACAGAGTGTACATGAGCTTTAAGGGGCGGCCACGTACCCAGGCTCCAGCATCAACAGGGAATGGGTTCTGATAGTCTGGGAAAATCCCCAAGAGAATCAGGTTAAAAGACTAGCGATTACTTGCAAAAGACATGGGAAATTAGCAGGCGCAATCATCACCAACAACAACAAAGATCCTTGTCGCTGATTCTCGCTCCCTTTTCCCATTCCGCTGCGCTGGGCTGAAAAGAAAAAAACAGTGGGTACCTCCCGGGTACTTCCAGCCTCCGTCCCTCCCGTCCCCAAAAAGTCTATACCTTCCAGGTCCATCCCCAGTTGACCCCCCATGCTTACTGTCCTGCCGAGTAAATCACCGCCAGCCTCCTTCGCCGCGTCGTCTTCTCTTGGTCTCTCCCATCTTTAATCCTGCCCACCGCTCGTCCACGTTCGCGTTCGCGTCCTCGTGCCTCCCAGCATCTCCTCGATCCCTCCCAGCTCGACTCTCACAGCATCACGGGGCCGAGCTTAGCCGGAGCGCGAGCGCGATGAACGCCATCCAACAAAAGTGTCGACCGAAACACCAGGTCCTCGTCCTCAAGTGCTATCCCAGGACCACCAAGGGCGCCGTCGACGTCAAGCCCAACAGCAGCGAGCTCAGCTACCTCCTCTACTATGCTACCAGCCGTCGCTCCAAGATCCAAAAGATTGGCGCCTTCCTTGAGAAGAAGACAGCCAGTGATGTCTGGCGTTTGCGCATCGGGTATGTCGCATCACCCTCGAGTCGGGTACCGACGCATCCGCTTCCATGCACATGATGGACTGCCATGCAGGTTGTCCATCTCGCTGCCATGATTGAAACCCTCCCTTCGCATCCGCCATATTTCAATGCTAACTTGCCCCTTTTCGCAGAAATGTTCAGGTCACCCTTCAGATCCTCGCAGCCCTCATCGAAAAGCTTCACAAAGATGCCGTCCTTATTGCTCCCTTCGTTCTCAAAGTCCTCGATACTGTTCTGCGATCCGAAGACATCACCATGATCGAATCTTCTCTCCCTACTTTCGAGGCCTTCTGCGACTTTCACGATGCCGCTCTCCTGTCCGCCGATCAGGCCTTCCTCCATCAGTACGAAGACATCGTTCGCCTTTACGCTCAGCTCGCATCCACTCACCTTGCGCCTGGCAAGGAATCCCTCAGCAGCCCTGTCAAGGTGCGCTGGCGAAGCGCAGGCCTCGAGGCCATTCGCAGCATCTCCACCGCCGACGCCCTTTCCTCCATCACTGGACGCCAGATGGATGTTATAATGCCTCGAATTCTCGACAACTTGTGGTCCGACACACCCGATTTCCTCGAAGTTTTGCAGCAGCGAGTCGAAGTGGAGGAAAAGGTTGACACGGAAAAGCAGTTGAGGCGCAGGACAAGCATTGCTACTGTAGCGACCGTCGATACCGCCGGCGACCCGAATCCCGTTGCCCTCGCTGGAACCGCGGGCGATGTCGACAAGCTTGCCGAAGAAGAGGTTGGGGTCTTGGCCATGCAATGCCTCAAGAGCATCTTCATCGTTCCGAACCGATCGCAGATCCACGGCGCAACCGTCTCCCTTCTGCGGTTTATCCAGGATCGCGTAAGCCAGGGTGAATCAGTTGTTGACCTGCACGACGACCGAGAACGAGATGGCGGCTGGGCCATCAGCATCTACAGCATCATCTCGCGGTGGACTCCCGTACAAGACCGATACATTATTCTCGTGGCCGCGCTGGATACTCTTCTCCGAATCCCCGTTCAGGACGCGACTCTTGATCAGCAGCTTGCGTTGACCACCATGATGAGCTCTCTTCTCCGGTCTGACGTGAACCTCATTGGGTTGAGTGTTATGGATGTTCTCCTTGGTCTAATCAAGCAGATGAGGAAGCTCTTGCGGTTAAGGAGCCCCGCCAGCCAGAGCGATGATGGTGATGCCGTCACGGAACCCGAGCAAGCCGTGCGCCAGAAGACCAAGCATCTTCTGGGCAGGCTTGAGCTCTGCATTGGCGATCTTGCGACTCATGTCTACTATGCTGACCAAATCTCGGACATGATTACTGTTGTCATCTTGCGCCTGAAGTCATCCCGATCATCCAGCACCAGTTCCTCTCCCGGGGGCGAAAAGACTGGGGAGGCAGGGCCAGGCGCGTCGAATATCGAATTGTCTGAAAGCCAACAGCTCGATCACTACTTTTCCCTCAGTGCGGGCAGAGCATCCGCTCTCCACGTCATCAAGGCCATCCTTCTAGTCGCCAATCCCCAGAAGAAGCTTACTGGCAACATGGCCTTGTCTCGAAACCCGGTGCCGATCCATGTCTGGGAGGGCACTCACTGGCTCCTGCGTGATCCAGATGGCCATGTCCGCAAAGCTTACATGGACGCTCTTATTACCTGGCTTGACCGAGAGGCGACAGTCGCAGATGAGATCGCAGTTGACGAGACCCTTCCGCGTTCTCGATCATCCATCAAGATCAACCGAGAGCTGTCCGCTGCTGGTAACCGCCGTGCGGTTTCAAATGCTTCCCACAACAAGGAGCGAGCCTCAAAGACCCGACAGTCACAATTTCTGCCACTGCTACATCTTGTCATCTACGATAATGCTCTGCAGTTTTACGAGTACGAGAACGATCTGGTGATGCTTCACATTCTCCTCACCAAACTTGCCTTCAAGTTGGGAGTGAACGCGGTCCGACACGGCCTTCCCATGATCTACCGGTTGCAAGAAGACATTCAGGAGATTGACACGCCTCTGCACAAGGTGCGGATAGCGGCCCTCTGCCACGGGTACTTCTGGGCCCTCACAGAAAAGTTTGACTTTGAGGCGTCAGTTGTCGGACGAGCTATCCAAAACGAGGTGGTGCGACGTAGAAGCAAGGGGTTCTGGATCGAGGGTATCCATATCCCACCTCCTTCGACCGACATCGTCGGATTTCCTGGAGAGACACGGCCGCACCCAGAATGGGATGCAGTCGCACTGGAGAGAGAGGAGCTTTTGCCATTCGACGACCGGAGCTCTCTCGTAGAGTGTGTCACCGCCAGCTACCACGAAATCATCCAAACACCCCCTAGCAGCCCTACCGTCTCCCCAGGCCGAGGACTCTCCGGTCCAATTCTCGGCTCGACACTGAGCTCCACGACGGCACCCGAGCCCGAGACCGAGTTGCCGGCCGTATTCCGCGAGCAGATGCTGACAGACTGGTCCAGAGACGCGGCCGTAGCCATGATGGCATCGGTTGGAAAATCAGAGTCCCTTTCAGGATCCAAGACTGGGACTTCAGTAACACAGCGAGGCCACCTCACGGTAAACACTAACGGCATCAACGGCGACGGTAACAATGGACCCGTGTCACCATACGGTAGCCAGTATAACCTCATGAGGCCTCATTCGTCTCATGCGTTCCGTGAGCGGGATCGGGACGGAACGCCCACCAAGCCTCGCAAGGGCAGCATGCGGAGTGCGGTCTCGCCAGCCCTCTCGGTATCAAACCGGGGTGGCACCGTAGCCTCGGTGGAGCAGCTCAAGCTTGTTCTGTCTGGAAACCCTCCTCCAAAGACAGCTGGACTCGCCGGAGACGACGACAGCGGAGACAGCATGGTCAGCTACGACTACAGTCCTTCAGAGATCAGCTTTAACCCGCCTGAGCAGACCGATGAGGCAATCAGTCCAACGAAGAGGCCGGCGACGGCAACGACCCGGCGAGGAGGACCCCTGGGTGCGCACCCTCCCCTCGGAGGGCCACCCAACCTCCACGACGAGAAGAGCGAGGATGACGAGTCGGTTCCTCCTGTGCCGCCTCTGCCCAACGTGAGTTTGCTGGGAGGAAAGAGGAGCCCTATCCAGTCGATCGAAGCATCGTTCCAGGACTCGACCAAGTCGGGTAGACGCAGCCTCTACAGCCGGGGAGGCGACGGCACACGGCCCAAGTCGGTTCGTTCGCAGAACACAAAGACGATGGATCTACAGGATCTCCTTCGGGGGATCGATAGCCGGCCGAGCGAGGGAAGCTTGGGTAACGTGACGAGGCCGCCGTATTAGGGAGGAGACACATGTACTATTTGGAGATGTTGAAAGAGGAGGTGGCCGAGGGCAATACGTAATAGCGATAGTTGTTTAACATGTAGAGTAGCGACAGGCGCGTGTGATTTGTTTTTGAGAATTATGAAAGACAATGGAAAAGGTTCCCCATCCACTCTGGCGGTGATGCATTGTATCCTGGTCGTCAAACGGATCCGCGATTCTTATTAGGCCGGCCATGATTCGCGGTGAAGGCAGCAGCGGAGCGAATGAAGCGGTAGATGGATGCTTCTAATCTGGAGCAGAGTAGCTTTGCCAAGTGAATCCCTGCAGATGATCAGCTCTCGAAATCCTGCAGCCTTGCAAGGGTCGAGCACGTTTCAGATGATGCTTGTTTGCGAGTCTGCGTGGGTGAGGTGTATGCTGCCAAGCAGAGTCGAACTCGGGATGCTGCTCTTGGTGTTTATATCCAAGAACCTGCACAGTTAGCACCTAAACAACCATCTCATTGACTTTATCCCCGTCTGACGATCAAACACCCGTCCATTGTTCAAATCTACCACAAACAGAAACCCCCCCAACCCCCCTTGTCCAGGGGCTTGGCGCGCCACGGTCAGTAGCCCGGGGGGCAGTGCACTCTTCCCCCGGTCAATCCCATCCCCTATCTCCCTCTTTTCCCCTCGGCGGGCTGGCGGCGAAATCATATGCCCCGAAAAAAAAAGGCCTCGTTAAAGAGATTCAAAGGTGGCAGTGCTAAGCTTGGTGTCTTACCTTGCATCTTCTCTCTCTCTCTTTTACCCGCCCTCGTTTATTTTTCGCTCACAATCTTACGGTCCTTCTCCTCTTTTTCTTTTTCAACCCTTCGGTTCCTTTGTTTCTCTCTCTTTCCTCTTGCTCCGTGATACACAAGTGATACCCCAAAACGAAAGGAAAGGAAAGATCGGATCGCCGGGACGCACACAGCGGGGATTCAGTGTTTGCTCAGCCTCAAATTTTGTTGTTATTGCCGAGTACGACCAGGGAGGAACAAGTTTAGGCCGAGAAGGGGAGAGAGAGACAACAGGGTTATTTTGGAGGACAAGAAAAAGAGAGGGAAAAGAGGAGACAGTTTTTCTATACGAGATCTGTGTCGACATTAGCCTGTTCAGGCTCTTCCCCAAACGAAGGACGAGAGAGGACGACCAAAACTTGCAGGACGATGGATGGGCGATAACCTGACGATATCGATACAAATCAGATGATCAGAGGCCGAATTCCAGAAGCATCCTTTTCACCTTCTCCTCCATCACGCCAGCGGAATAATTTAGCAGCATCTCGAGGCTGTTCAAACATCCTTCACGTCGAATTCTTCCTTCAGGTCTAACCATCTCCAAAACCCTCAACCTCACCTCACCTCACCATGGACCCCTCGGACCCTCGGCACGGCAGTCACCCATCTCAGTCGATACCAGACGCCGCATACCCCGACGACTCCCCCTACCGACCTGGCGATAACAACAGCAACAACACACCGACTCTGAATCCACCTCATATCATCATTCCTCAACCTCAAGGCCCATCAACGTCCTCCTCGTCTCTCCCTCAACAGGCCTACTCACTACCCCGCGCCGGCTCACCCTTCTACTCCAACCCCTCATCACCAAACTCTGCCCCTTCACCATGGCAGCAGCAGCAGCAATCAACAACACCGACGTCCCTCCACCCC
>SSHR01002779.1:0-15055 GCA_006518225.1 Fusarium neocosmosporiellum
CCCCTCCCCCGGTGACCCCATCGCGACCCCGCCATCCAGGCCCTTCCAGCAAATCCCGTCATGGAGACGCGATCGAGGGCAGCAACTCCGGACCGAAGATAGCAGCTTCGCTTTACGAGGGCACCTTGGCAGCAGGGACGACGAATCCTCCGTAGCGTGACCAAATGACAGGAAAACAGTCATTTGCCAGCAAGTTGAACGGGATCACGGACCTCATATAGATACGGCGACGGCGACGACGGGAGCCTCGATCCATCCGGCCAAGCAGAGCAAGCCAGCCCTTGCATCTCGGCCGGCCCTACACTGCATCTCGTCGACTCGCCCATCGAACAAACCCTGGCAACAACCTATCAACCAAGATATCGGCATCTCGATGCATGGTGGCGATCCCTAGCGCCTGCGTCATCGAGCCCGCTGATTCGATGTTCCAGGGCTTCAATCCCCCGGACAAACAAGAAAAAAAATATTCCCATTCATCCAAGTAAGTGAGTGACTCGCAGCAGCAAGCAGCAGACAACAAAGACAACCCTCGCCGCATCCGTTGGCCACCGTCTCAACCGCCCATTGGAACGGACGCGAGACGTGCTCCAGGGGGCAAAAAAAGAGAAGAGAATAATAACAATTACCGCCTGGCATCGCCCTTTTTTTCTTCCTCCTCTCCCCTGCATTTGCATCTTTTCCTGGCTATAACCCCATCCCGTCTGACCGGTTGCAAATCAGCCCGTCTGCCTCGAGCTCTAATAACCGTCCGCATCAGAGACATTTGGATAGAAGAGCAGAAACGGCTCGGTCGATGGGGATCTGAGACATCGGAAAACGTCCAAGCCACCGTCACAATCTGCTCGCAGGTTTAAGCTGAGCAACTCGAGGCCCTGTCCCTAACCTTGATAAACGGGCCTACAGTACCGGGCAGAGTTTTGTAGGCGACAAGCTCCGAGCTCGCCTACTGCACTCGCCCATCACCGCCTGGTTACTTGGTGCCAGGTTCTCGCTTCTATCCGCCGGGACTGTCATTTCGTTCATGCCGGAGCGGGCATAGCTGTCTGTCAGTCTGAAAGGTAAAAATTTCGATTAGCTCTCGGCTGGGCTGGTGTCTTTTTTTGGCCACCAACTTGCCTACTGTGCTGTACCAAATGGGACACAAGAAACGGCTGCCCTGCCCGCGCACACCATTACCATTGATCGGATGGATGTCATGGATGCCGCCGTGGGCACCATGAGCAATCGACCGGGCCCGAAGCTTATTAGCACCACCGTCGGCGCCGTGGATAGCCCAACACCACCACCACCAGCACCATACTCAAATAGCCCCTCCGACGACGCTTCTGCTGCCGACTTTTCCTCTTCTCCTCGCCGTTCTCACCTTCATGCTCCTTATCTTGGTTTTAGCCAATGCCTGCCCCATCACTATAGCCAATCCCATCCTCCCAGGTCCTCTCGCATCCTCTCGTCGTCGTCGCCCCTCGCCAATTCCTCTTCCATCTCTGCTGCAGGAACGACCAAGGGTCACTGTGCCGAGCCGGACACGGCAGAGACCCACGCCCGTCGTGCAAGCTTCTCTGTCCCCTCGCACGTCTCGACTTCAGCGGCGGCCGTCAAGAACCTTCACTCTCTCCTGCCGCGCACCCGCCGCGAGTCCATGACCTCTGACGTCTGCGTTGAGGATCTGGCGCTGGCCGACTCCCAGCTCGCCCTTGCCGAAGACCCCCACCAGAACCAGAACCAGCAGCGGAACCTGAACCGCCTGCCCACCGCCAGCGATAGCTCCAACTCGAACTACACCGTCTCGTCTGAACCTTCCGGTGCCATCAACAACCGCCTATCTTCCTCCTCGGATCCTCAGTCCAGGAGGCTCTCAGGAAACTCGCTCTATTCTCTTGCATCTGCCCGAGGCGTCCTCAGCGGCTCTTCGTCTGCTCATGGGTCAGAGTTGGGAACACCTCCACGATCCGTACCTGGCCTTCTGTCGACAGGCAAAGGAATAGTGCCATCTCAGTCTGAGCCTGGCGTATCCAACGCAACAGTCACCACCTCGTCCACTGCTCAGCAAGGCCACTCGGTCGTGGGACATCAACATCAGCATCACCTGGTCCCGAGGGATCACCATTCACAGCCACTTGACTTTACCAAGCGAGCCATCCGCGACAACATGCAGAACAGCACTTCAAATTTGCGCTCCATGCCCGACCGCTCCCGCAGCCGTGCCAAGAGGCGCTTTAGCGGAAGCACTGCGACAAGTAGCCACAGCCCGAGTAGCGATCGGGGTCCCCACCATCGGGAAAGGGAGGAGGGTAAGTCCTAATTTTTTTTCTTCTTTCCCCTTCTCTCGTCTCGCCTTGAAGCCACTGGCCGTGGAAGTGAGCGAGGTCTCTAACTCGCTGCAGTGAAACCAGCTCGATGGGGGGTCATTGGTGTGTGCGCCCTTGACGTCAAGGCGCGGAGCAAGCCCAGCAGGAACATCTTGAACCGGCTGATTGCCAATCGCGAGTTTGATGTGATTGTTTTTGGCGACAAGGTGATTCTGGACGAAGGTACGTTCGATTCACGGGAGATGTATTTTCTAGGAGAGACTAATCTGTTTTGTCCTCAGAGGTTGAGAATTGGCCCATCTGGTGAGTCCATTCCCTCGGTGAGCCGAAGTAGAATGGCGGGGTGCAGAGACCAAGCTCCTGCAAGAGGCACGTGCCGAATTTCCCAAAACGATCACTAACAAAAGATGCAGCGACTACCTCATCTCTTTCTATTCGGATGGCTTCCCACTCGACAAGGCAATTGCCTATGTCAAGGCGAGAAAGCCCTTTTGTGTCAATGATGTTCCCATGCAGCAGATCCTGTGGGATCGTCGTCTCTGCCTGCACCTGCTCGACAAGATCAACGTCCGAACCCCAAAGCGAATCGAAGTCAGTCGTGATGGCGGTCCCCAGGTTCTCACTCCAGAAATGGTCAAGCACATCAAGGATGTTTCAGGTGTTTCCCTTGAGCCAATTGACCCTACCAAGGTTCCGCCGCCTCAGAAAGTCGAGCTGATCGAAGATGGAGACGCTCTGAGCGTGGATGGTGCAATCCTGAGGAAGCCATTCGTCGAGAAACCAACAAGCGGCGAGGATCACAACATTATCATCTACTTCCCAAAGAGCGCCGGTGGAGGTGCTAGAAAGCTTTTCCGAAAGATTGGAAACAAGAGTTCCGACTACATACAAGATCTAACCATTCCCAGAGCAATCACCGAACCAGGCAGCAGCTACATCTACGAAAGTTTCATGCAGGTTGACAATGCCGAAGATGTCAAGGCCTACACTGTCGGCCCCCAGTATTGCCATGCCGAGACACGAAAGAGTCCTGTTGTCGATGGTGTCGTACGGAGAAACACGCACGGTAAAGAGCTGCGCTACGTCACGGCTCTGGATGCGAAAGAGAAGGAAATGGCCAGCAGGATCTCGACGGCGTTTGGACAGAGAGTTTGTGGCTTCGACTTGTTGCGAGCGTCAGGGAAGAGCTATGTCATCGATGTCAACGGCTGGAGCTTTGTCAAGGACAACGACGACTACTACGACCATTGCTCCAATATCCTCAAAGACCTCTTTGTTAAGGAAAAGCTCAGGCGTGGAGGCGTCACTCCGCCAATGCCATCGCCCGCTCCGTCAGATAACACCGACCCCTTTACTCGAGCAGCCAACGCATTCAAGGACCGTGAGCAAACAAGTTTGCCTGGCACTGGCGGGGTCAGGACAAGCATAAACTCCATGTCGAATGCTACGGATTCACAACCCGATGACTCTTTCCGCCGTGTGCCTAGCGGAACCGCTACTCCTCTGATACCAGACAGTACTCTCCCCTCCAAATCCCACAGCTCCGCGGCGACACCACTCATTCCACCAGTCCCTACCGATCTGAGTTTGTCTGGCAGCTCTTCGGCACCGCCTCAAACACAGCAAAGTGCTATATCGGATGCGCCATCAGAGCAGCAGAGCACCGCGCCCGAGCCTCCCCTACCAACACACTCTTGGAAGCTCAAGGGTGTAGTCTCCGTGATACGGCACGCGGATCGGACACCCAAGCAAAAGTACAAGTTCACATTCCATTCAGAGCCCTTCATTGCTCTCCTAAAGGGCCACCAGGAAGAGGTTTTGCTCATTGGCGAAGCTGCATTGGGAAGTGTTGTACAGGCAGTGGATGTGGCATACGAACAAAACATTGAAGATCGCGGAAAACTTCGGGCTCTTCGAAATGTGCTCGTCAAGAAGGGCAGCTGGCCAGGGACAAAAGTCCAGATTAAGCCCATGTTCCGCAAAAAGAAGACGGAGGTGGCTCCAGCCATTGAGGAAGTGCCTGCGCCTGAAGAAAACAAGGAGTCCGGCGCTACGGAACAAGAAGGCGAAGCATCGCTGGAAGACAAACCTTACCGGAGCCCCAGGCGGCATGATTCTCTCTCCGGGGTCACAATGTCCAAGTTTACAGCTGCTGAAGAAAGCTTGGTTCTGGACAAGCTGCAGCTCATCGTCAAATGGGGAGGAGAGCCGACGCACTCGGCCCGATACCAATCCCAAGAACTTGGTGAGAACTTGCGCAACGATCTCATGCTCATGAACAGGGACATTCTAGACGAGGTTCACGTGTTCAGCAGCTCAGAACGGCGCGTGACCACGAGTGCGCAGATCTGGACCGCCTCGTTCCTAGGCAAGAAGGATATCCCTGAAGACTTCATCACGATCCGCAAGGACCTGCTAGACGACTCGAATGCGGCAAAGGACGAAATGGACAAGGTCAAGAAGAAACTCAAGGGCCTACTGCGGAAGGGTAACGAACGGCCTGCCCAGTTTGCCTGGCCAGACAACATGCCTGAGCCTTCCGAGGTGCAGACAAGAGTCGTGCAGCTGATGAACTTCCATCGGCGTGTGATGCAGTACAACTACGGCAAGTTATACAGCGGCGCTGTCACATCGCTCAATGCCATCTCAAACCCGAGTACCGAGAGGCTATCGGGTGAAAACTCGAACTCGTCGATCGCGTCGTCGCTCTCACATGCAAATACGGTCGGCCAGATCCAGGCGCGGTGGTGCTGTGGCGAAGACGCGGAGCTGTTCCGAGAACGCTGGGAAAAGCTCTTTTCAGAGTTCTGCGATGGCGACAAGGTTGACCCGAGCAAGATCTCAGAACTCTACGACACCATGAAGTTCGATGCCCTGCACAACCGTCAGTTCCTCGAATGGGTGTACACACCACCCAACCACATGCTTGACGAGTACTCAGCCTCCGGCACGAGCAGCACCCCCAACGGAGCTAATGGCACCAAGGACGGAAAGGCCAAGTCGGCGGAGGATGGCAAGTCCTCGGAAGACGCCAAGGTTGACAAGAACCCATCGCCCGATGGCTCGGACAAGGTGGAGGCGGGAAGCCGGTCTGCCTCGGTTAAGAAGCTCTTCAGAAGACGATCATTCCTCAACAACTTGCGACATTTCAATGAGGAGGCGCCGCCGGAGCAGTACTTCCGGCTCTACAAGGGAACAAACCAGGCCGCGTCCAAGACGGACGCACGCAATGAGCCGCTTCAGGAGCTTTACCGCCTAGCCAAGGTCCTGTTCGACTTCATCTGCCCTCAGGAGTATGGCATCTCGGACAGCGAAAAGCTCGAAATTGGCCTGCTGACGTCGCTGCCCCTGCTCAAGGAGATCGTCCAGGACCTCGAGGAGATGCAGGCGTCGGACGACGCCAAGTCCTTCTTCTACTTTACCAAGGAATCCCACATCTACACGCTGCTCAACTGCATCATCGAGGGAGGCGTCGAGACTAAAATCAAGCGCAGCACTATCCCTGAGCTCGACTACCTCTCGCAGATCTGCTTCGAGCTCTACGAGGCAGAAATGAAGACAACGGGCGAGGGAGCGTCACCTCACGACGAGCCCACCTTCACGTACAGCATCCGTATTACCATTAGCCCGGGCTGCCACGTCTTTGACCCCCTGCACGTGCAGCTTGACAGCCGACATTGCATTGGTTTTGCCCCCAGGCGAAGCTTGACACCCCACGCCGACTGGTTGCAGGTCATCAAGACCTTGCGAGCCAAGTTCAATCAGTGAGTGCCCCCACTAAACCCGCCCAGCATCTGCCTCCTCCCCGTGACCTCATACTTACACTCGCGCTGCAGGGTCAAGTTACCAAAGACGTTCCTGGCGGTGAATCTATCGGATGCCTTCACATTTGAAGAGCTAGAACGCCAAGGGAGCGACAACGATGTGCTGGAGATGAAGGCTGCGCCGCCCAAGGATCTCCTGACTGATAGGCAAAAGCCAGCCGAGGAGGATGGTAGGAAGGATCTCGCAACCGGGGCCGGCGAGGTGATTGTTTCCTAGAGGAGGAAAATGCGCGGATGATATGATGGTTGATCGTTAGGGCAAGGTCTTGTGGAAAACCTAAAAGCCTCCCATTACAGCTCACCGCACATTAGAGCCATACACCGTACCAGATATTGGCATCGTTGATGAGGCCAGACGCAGCCATCCTCCCCACGTCGGGGGAGGGGGTCATTAGCCGTAGCGTTGCTATCAGTACCGTCCAGGGCTTGCCACCACATGAGGCTCCCGGGACGCACCATGTTGAAATAGCACATTGACACATGAATAAATCAATCAATCAATCAATCTTTATGGCTGTCTCTTGCTGAGTGATAAGTTGCTCGAGGTGTGAGTTTTATCAAGCTCACGTCAAACATGAGGGCTGTTTCCAGGTATCTGGATGCCCAGGGGATCAATCTCTTCTTCCTTACCTCCCATGCAGAAACCGTTGGGCTCCGTGCAGAGAGTTTGCAAGTGCATACAATGAAGCTCACCCTGCAAGGCTTGTTAGTAGCCGATATGGGGCGTCTTGGCATCCACCTTCAGGGGCTTTTTTTCTCCGAGCAGTGGTGCGGCGTGTAAGACCTCCCCTGGTTTAGAAACCGATAACATGGGATTGGTGCAGCCATGCCAAAGCAAAAGACCCAAAGCCCCCAACCCCAGGAACCGGAAATCCGGGTCAACGTTCAGCTAGGCGATCGCCGATACAATTTCTTTCTCCTGAAACTCGTCACCGAGGCCGTGGGTGCCGGATCCTTTGGCCTTGGCCAGGGCTGAGGCAGTGCCACGACGAGTAACATGCGGTGGTATTCACCTAATGCTTTTCATGGGAAACCTGCTAGTACGTGACAATGACCAGATTGTGGGGGCGTTCGCCAGAATCAAGCCCAGCAAGGGGCCTTGCTGTGGGGGGGATTTCAACGGCATGGCAGGGTCCACGGTCTTTCGGTTCCTGCAAAAAGAATGTTCGACTTGTGTTCTGGAATGTGTGGATCCGCTGGTGGGCTCTCTTGGTGGCCTGTTCGTGAAGCGCAGTCGCCTCATGAGCCTATGCTCAGCCAGGAGAAGGGAAATTACGCTTCCTAAGGGCGATTGATGATGGAAGTTGAGCACCAGTACTCGTCCTGGAGGTGGCAGAAAGAAGCCGAGGAACGATGGAGCGCTAGCAAGGCCAGATGGAATGGGCCTGGTGGAAGCAAGTACAGTGGGCAAGTTGACGCTCTCTTCCCCCATTTGAGAAGGGATGAACCTACCACTAAGGCAGCCAGCCGTTAAATGATGGGCCCAAGCTCGATCGTAAGATGAAGTGTGTGAGCACAGCACACCGACTAGGTCCTTCCACTGGCTGGCGATGTCACTCCATGCCAGAAGCGGTTCAAGACAACGGGCCGCTGTCCAAACAGAGGAGGCCATCCGTGTATTTCCCTCAGAGATCCGAGACAGCGGAGGCGCCTGCAGATGGGGAAATGCGATGCCGGCGCCCGGCAGATGTGCATGGGGCTATTGAGCATGCAGGCGAGACAAACGACCACGGTTGGCGGGTTTGCAAGCTAGCCGGAAAATATGAAAGCCTCCATAGTAGAGCCGCCCTAGGCTCGGGTACTCGTATTCCCAAAGAGTAGGTATCGTCGAAAGTCCATGAGGCTAGTCAAGACTCTAGCCAGGGGGCGAAACGGGGCGATGCCATCATCCCCCTCGGCCGAGGACGACTGTGTAAGAGGGGTCATGGAGACATGACCTCACTGAAGACAAATGCGGCTCCATCCACGGCTTTCGTTTCGGTTTCAGTAACAAGGCGTCAAGTTGACTGACGAGCTTGGCCCAAGCTTAGGCGCCCATTGACGCCGACACAATCATGACACCTAACGGTCGACGGATCCGTCTCTCAGAACGGGGGGTCCTAGACGGGTGGCTGGCCGGGAGGACGGAGCAGAGCACCTTACAGCAAGCAACGGTTGACCGGCGGCCTGGGGGCGGCTGTGGCCCGGACACAGCGGGGGAACAATCGAATTGCCGGGACTGCCAGAACGAGCCGGCGACAGGCCGCACTCACATGGACACTGGATTGCTGTCCGGGGAGGGCAGGTCGCGCCATGCGCTTTCTCTACGAGCCGGGGGTAAGGAGGGTCATCGGGAGGGTCGCATGGGCTGCAAGTCAGCAGATTTGACGACGAAATGCAGAGAGGCTCAGGGCTGGCCTGTGTTGAGAAACGGTGCAAGAGACAGGGCCAGGCTTGGCACGGAAGGGCAAGGCATGATGCAGGAAACCAACAGGCCGGATATTTGGAGACGGTGACAAGGCGAGCACAAAAAAAAGATGGCGATCAACAATATGGGGGTGGACCAGGGCCGTGAGAAGGCAAGGCCTGCCACGTTGTTGTCATCGATGGGGACAGGGAATTCCGTTCCAGGTCTTTCCTTGTACCCTGACGTCCGGAAGCAAGCCTATTTGTTTGCCAGCAATTGAAGGTTTGCTGGCATTGAGAGGCTTTGGGGATGGGATGCTGTTTGCGGCTTTTGGCGAGGGATGATCAGGCATGAACGAGGATTGAGTTGATGAACGAGGAGGCGAGAGGAGACGAGAGGAGAGAGAAAGGTGCAAGGCACGATTGACAGGGGCGCCAAAGTTTAATCCAGTTGGGTAGTATCCACGGTGTAGGACGTAGGTCGGTCGGTGTTCTGTTGAAGGTTAGAGGTTGACGGTTGGAGGCTGGATAGCGAACGGGATGGAAGGTGTAAGCGGAGTGGAGGATGCATCGCGGCGCACCTGCAGTGAGTGGGTGGAGGGGAACGAACCTTGGAAGGGGCCATCTAGCAGTCACTGGACGAAAGAGGAAGTAGGTCCACAGACGACACCTCATGGCTCGGTGCATCTCGCTGAAACGGGACAAGAGTAGACATCAGACCACGCAAAATTTGAGAAAATAGACAAATTCTCAAAACGCCCAAATCAAACGAGAGCACAAATTGGATTGGATGCAGACAGGCAGGCAGGCATGCGCCGAGAGAGTACGGCCGGCCGGTCGACATGGGCGGCTCTACCCGCCAGAGCATGCGTGTACCCAGCTTAAGCCCAGGTTGTTGGAAGTAAACGAGCATCATCGGCGCCCATATTGGCGGCTACAACAGATTAGAGGCAAACCAACAACCGCCAGACAAACACGGAACTTACGTCTCCAAACGACAGCTAGCGAACGGCCTATTCGCTTACACGTTCCATTCCAATTCAAAAGCCATCATTGGTCCCAGTGTCGGAGAGCCACCGAGTTGTTGTATGCATGAGACGGGCCGTAGTCTATCAGACGGAAACGGGGCCCATGGGAGAAGGGACAAACCAGGCAACAGAGCGATGGAGAACTTGACGACGGAGATGAGACGGCTGTGCCCGGTGTCGTGGGCTGAGGCGGCCAGTGCCTCCAGCGTCCATCAGCAGCATCTCCCTCAGCATCATCGTGTATTCATCACAGCGAGCCCCATAACGGTTAGGGATGGACCGCCTCGTCTTAATGGTCAACCCAGTCAGACGGTTACCATGGTCTGTGGGCTGCAAAACTGTGGTCCCTAGGAAATGGCCCATTCCGCGTTTACTGATCTGTTGCCGACAGCATGAAGCCTTTAGCCACAGAAAACGGAAGCATCGCACGCGATCCCAGTCGTGGAAGCAGAAGCCAGGTGAACCATGTCCAGATGCGAGGTGACAACTCTGCAGTGACCAGTTCAGCATCAGTAGATGACGTTCCTCCTTTGAGGAGTGGCCGAGGTCCGCCACTAATCGCGCACAAGCGCTAAGCGAATGGCAAGACGCCCATTTCACGGGCTGCCTTACCAGATTGAGCAACCATCTGATAGATCTTGACAGCCTGTGAGATGGGTGACACAACCTGAGTATTTGCGGTCGCAATCGACTTCCGTGATGTGATATGCCGACTATTGCACCCCGAGAGCAAACCAATGGCAGAGTTACTCAGCCAACAGTCAGATTTGTGCCAAACAGAACATAGTCCCAGTCTGCCATTGGCCTCTGATCGAATGCAAGTGCTTGTGTACATACCCTGCACCAGGACGGTGTGCTGAAGAGGGCATGGTGCGTGGCGCGGAGCCGGAGACAAGCAGGTCGGTGGTGGATTGCAAACCGCTTCGAAAACGCCCGAGGAAACGAAAAAACGCTGGGGTGGCATGACGGACGGGGTACAGGGTTGCTCGACATTGAGTTGTACCAGCCAGCTGATTACCAACTGGAAGAAGTAAAGAGGTCGATCTTGTGTTTTGGCACCAGCACCGCGCTACAGCAAGGCGGCCTAGTTTCAAGGTTGACCCCGTCCGCGGTAGGCAATGGCCCATCAGTTCGCCAAGTCTAGACCCACGCCGGCTTTGTTCATGGCGATATCAAAAGACGGTTCCAATCGCCCATGGCGTGAATGAGCCGAGATGGTCAACCGTGAGCGCGGTATTGTCGATTGAATGACAACACGGCAGACAGCGGAGTGTTGCAGGTAGAGGAGTTGGCTTAGCTAGGTGCCGGGATGCGAGCAACATCAGCTGTCAGTTTGGAAGCTGGTCCATAGCAGAGATGGGTATTGCCGGGGATGAATTTTTAAGATGCAGACGGACAAAGCACCTCTGCTGATGGGAGGGGTCTCCCATGCCCGATCCAGAGCCCCATTATGTGAGCCCGCTGGCTCTCTGCCTGGCTGGACCCTTACTTCGAGCATGGATCAAGACAGGAGGTTCGAAGGTCGAAGAAGAGCCAGTACTGAGTACCTACCTACCCAATTTGTTTGCGACAACCACGGCGATATGATTAATGACTTGGGCAGGGACGAGGCGGAGGATGAGGGATCAAGACCCGAAGAACCACGTCCCGGCAAGGGCGGCGGTCGTGGGTTGAAACTCTAATCATCCCAACTTTATGCCTGGTTTCCTGTTTTGGAGACGATGTGGTGGTGAGCGCCTTCCGGCTGCTCGCTTTGTCCTCTGGCTGGGGCATCTTGAGTAGGTTCCGAGAAGCTGGAACTGCCTAGGTAGGTACCTGCCCAGGTACTGTAGTCATCCGGGGAAGGAGGCGACAACTCATCCATGCGCCTTCCGTATTAAGGTCGTCGTCTGGGCTTCTGATTTATTTCCCGAAACCTGGACTCAGAGGTAGATATTCTCACTCTTACTCTTACACCGCCACCCCACCCGTCTGGTCTTGTCTCCTCTCCCCTCCATATTCATCTCTGCAGAATGCCCAGGTACCATCCATTCCCACACTCCTGGTCCAACGGTCGGCTCCGCTCTCTTACATGCGACAGAGGGACACAGCATGCAGCATGGCCATTTGCCGGCTCATACTGATTTGGCATCCGTTTTCTCATGCTCTCACCCCTACCTGTGACCTCACCGTCTCACCTCCATCTCCCTCAACAGGTCCAGCCCGTCCGTGGCAGTTTCGGAGCTCGCTCAGGGCGCACTAGCCTTGTAAGCCTAGGTCGCAGTTTTAGGTTTATCTGCCGTCTCCTCGGTATCGATTCCGTACGGTCTGTTTCCAAAACAGCACGGCCCGCGGTTTCTATTCGCACCGCTCTCCCAATCCCAGCACACTGCGATGCGATGCGATGCACACACGACTGACCCCCTCATGCGGATTGCGGCCTGCCCTTGTCGGCAGCTTTAGACTGGCCCGTCCTTGTTCAACTCCCACGCTGGCCGTCTCCACCTCCGATCCTGGCGCAACTGGCCCCGAGAACCAGGACACGGGGGCGCAACCGGCGGAGCCATGCCTGGCCGGCCATGCCATTTCGCCCATGGGCTCTTGGGCGGCTTCTGATTTTACCATGCTGCTCTCTTGACACATTCGGTGCTTGCCTGGGCTCTATCCCTATCCCGGGGATTTCAATCCTACACTCACCTCATGTCAACCACACCTCACCTCACCAGTTCGTCATCCCCCGCCCATGGATGGTGGTTGCCCGTGCCCTTCCTTGTAGGCTCTGGCGTCCTCGTCCGTTGCCATTGGGAATTGCTCGGCTCGTTCCCCCGTCCGAAGTAATTGGCCGTAGCGCGATCAAACAAGGAGAGGCAGAAGGCAGGTACCTGCGTCTGTGGGTACACATTAGGTACGATACCTTGCCCTGTGCTTGGTTGCTGGTCCGTTTTTGGGAACCGTTTACCTACGCCCCTCCCCTTCCCCTCCTCTTCCTTCTTCTCTTCTTCCAGAAGCGTCACAGGACAGGCATCCTTTCCAGACCGGGGGTTGGGAGTGCTTCTGGATTTTTGGGCCGACGGACGGGATATTTTGCAACTGGCATGACTGACGGCTCCCAAGGCCAGAAGGGCACGGGCATCATCCTCGTCCGTCCACCAGGCAGGTACATATTATCGACAACGTCCCCGAGCGGTGCTGTAACAACCCAAGAACTGGCACTCCAACGCTCGACCTCGCCCGTTTGCCTCGCGTCCTGGGCCATTTAATCTACTCCATTTTGTCATTGGCACACCTCCTCGGCATTCCCGCCTCGTCGCTCGTGCCTCCATCACCCGTCGTTTATCTCTTGTCCATGTTGTTGCAAGCCTTATCCCGGCTCTCCGACTCCATCGCGGCTCTCGTTTGACGGTCCCCGGCCCTACAAACGGCAGACATCACATCACATCTCTGCAACTGCAACTGCAACTACCACTTCACCTGATCCTCTTTGAAAGCATAAAAGCCCAAGGCCTCCTCCCCCCGTCACTGCTCAACATCGCTTGATCACTTTCAACGGCTTCTACATTTAAACACCATCAACACCCATCACCATCACCCATCCACATTGCTCCCTCTCCCTCTCGAACATCACCAACTCGTCTCCTCTCCAACGCTCGACATTGATTCACTGCACTCGATTGCATTTGCCACTCACACAAAATCACTACCCCTTTGGTAAGTACTGGGCATGCAGACTGAGAGGCTGTGATGACCATCACCACTTACATGGCCGCTCGTGTCCCAGTTGGTTATATATACATGCAAGGCTAACATGGTCGTCCCAAGGATCCTCCTCCCACCCAATCAGGCCAAATCTTGTGAGGGGGTTCAGCACATCCAAGATATTCTCGACGACACCTACACCCTCTCTGTACCACCCACAACAACCGCCACCATTACCGACAAAATGGCCAACGCTTGCGCCCACTCGTTCCGGATGATCAAATCAGATAGCACCTTGATCCAGTGGGTTTGCCAACACTGCCGTTCCGGTCCTCACTGGATGATTTTTGAGTGCACATACTGCAAGCTTCACTTGTGCCGCCCTTGCACGCAGGCCGCTTGAGCCCTTGCGGGAAAACCCCCCGGCGCTGAGACATGCATCTTCGGTGTCTGGCGTGCGGGAAAGGGGTGTGCGAGTGCGCGCGGGATTCTGCCGTGCGTGGGCCGTTCACTCTTTGCTCATGTGCTAGCAAATGACGGGTGTGGCCTGACTGACATGACGCGAGGCTCAACCCAAAAGGAAAAAGGATGCCTTCTTAGTCTCGGTGCAGGCGCACATTGCGATCAAAGGCAGAGCGTCTCAACAAGGGCTTTTGATTGCGCTTGGCAGAGCACGGAACGACAGCCCGGAGCTGGCTCTGGATGTACGGTTACCAAACCGTGTCGCACCCCTCTCGTGCACCGATCACCGACCACGAAACGTCACTTTTGCCGGGGTCTCAATTCACGGCCAGCGAGGATGGCACAG
The DNA here is from genome assembly GCA_006518225.1 of Fusarium neocosmosporiellum. Classification (NCBI taxonomy): domain Eukaryota; kingdom Fungi; phylum Ascomycota; class Sordariomycetes; order Hypocreales; family Nectriaceae; genus Fusarium; species Fusarium neocosmosporiellum. Next base: position 14,030 of record SSHR01002779.1, read on the forward strand.
CTGAGCTGAGCCTCACGACAACGCATCGAAACGCGCCGGACCGCAACGCATCGCATCTCAAGCAGCCACATTCTCCAAAAGCTCGAATCTGGTGTCTGGACGCCAAGGGTCCAAAGGGAGAAGCGCCCAACGCCCATCTCGATTCATCCCAGAGCGCAGGTGGGGGATTCGGTCAAACGGTGGATTGGATGACTTACACTTTTTCTCGGACTCCCATGGCGGAGTAGTGCCCTGCACGCTCCACGTGGGAGGCTCCAGTCCCAGGGACCTCAGGCCCGTTTTCGGAATTGTGCAGCATTAGTGACCCCCCTGTGGTTACTTACGCCTGGACTCGCTTGGCCCTAGGGCCGACCGATACAGGGCTTCTACGGGGCTTCTGGGCACTTTTGACGTCTCCAAAGCATCTCGGTTTTCGCCTGTCACCTCCTCCAATCTATGGCGCGGCTCCGAGGCCTTCCCTTTTTGGAAGTTTGGCGTGTTACAGGATGTTTTCGCGCTCTTGTTTCTTGTCTCTTTTCTGTTTTATCTTCTCTTTGATCTTCTCTCTTTCTTACTCTTGTTCGCTTCGTCCTTGGGGTCGACCGTGCTGTTTGTTGTTGCTGCATCGCATAGAAGGATGGCGTTGATTCTGCTTCTATTTTTTGGGTTTCTTTACTTCTTCACTTGCTTGGCATTCACCCTCTAGACCTGCCTGGGCGACCTGGTAGGCAACCGGAGTACGGAGAAGGAAGGGACATGCAGTCATGGCCTCATGTTGTTTAAGCCTCTGTTTCTGTTTGGTTTACGGCGCAAGGCAAGGCAAATGAAATTGATGGGTTGGTGTTTGGGCAGGCGCTCGAAATAGACTATGGCTCGGGCCAGACAAATGGGGAAAACAAAAGGGGGCTCAGCTCAGGGCGAGAGACTACCTACCTAGAAGGCAGGAGAGGATGTTGCTAGCTTGCTGGTCTGTCTTGTCATAATTTAGGCATGATTTTGTTTCCAACTGTGTTTCTGTACTGCTACGTGGACGTGGACATGGACATG
>SSHR01002780.1:0-11859 GCA_006518225.1 Fusarium neocosmosporiellum
GGGGAAGGAAAGGGGGGGGGGGGGGGGGGGTGGTTTTGAGTTTCGCGATCGCCAAGTTTTGGATGGACGGTCAAATTTTTTGGAGAGAATGCAACCCAACGAGCTTGAGCTTGGAGATCCCCTCCTGGTTTCCCCTCTTCTTGTCTCCAGGAAGCAATCATACGGGTTGCGGGGGATAAGACAGCCCATGGGGAAAATCAAGGTCTGGGGATGAAAGTGTCAAAAGGTGTTAGTTGCGGGTTAAGGATGTTGCCATGATCGGGATGGCCTAGATACCGTCTCGCCACTTACGCCAACACTTTTTTCTTGACGTGAGGCTATCATTTCTCAACGGTAATGACGAGAAGGCTTCTTCAGCATCAATGTTTGAAATTGGGCTTCTAGAGTTCTTCGAATGTCTTGCATGCCCTGCAGATCAAACGTCTACCGTTGATCTTTGTCTCAAACAATACCATCGTCTTTAAACAAACACAAAAAAGTGTCTCTTCGTTAGGAGAGTCAATCCAGAGTTAAAGTTGACACCAAGCTGTCGCCATGGATAAGGGTTTCTCCAAATCAAACGCCGCCTCAAGCTGTCTGCCTCCCTCCACCACCACAAAAGCAAGAATCTTACACTGATGGGTGTAGACGACCTCTCACTGACTGGACAGCAAAGCGCTCGACAGGGCCCCTCTAGCTAACCACGCAAAAAGCTAAATAAAAGGTCTAGTGGACGTGCCGTAAAAGGGCCGAAACGGTCGTTGGTCCTCGCGCGACGCTATTCCGGAGGGTTTTGGCCTGAGCGGTTAGACTGACATGCATACTCTGATAGGATCACAACCAATTCATCACTTTGAACATGTTTAAGAGTATCAAATGTTACTCATGAGCGTGGCAAATCGAGGAGCTCTCGTAGTTCAACTACCCAACCCTGATGATATCGTAAACTTGGCGTTTGCCCAGCCGGCCTGGCCCGGGGGAAGGGGATCTCGGGAGACCCGCATCTGCCCCGGGGGGCATCTCTGCTGTGGGGATCTTCATAACAAGGTCATGGGTTATCATGGATGGAGATCCTGCTTGGCCTCGTGGCTAGGAGCATTCTGTTTCATCTGCTGAGGCTTTTTCTTCATCCGAGTTATCCGTCCAAGGTCATGGGAGCTGAGACCAAGGATCAAGCAATGCGCCATACATGCAAACAACACCAAGTATCGTTGAGCGTGTATTCCATCGTTTGTTTCCCGTATGTCGGGTGTAGTATGACATAACACCCTCTTTCTCCAAAAGCGGCGAGACAAGTCAACACTCAACACGCCCAACAGCCCATTCGAAACATCAGATCGAGCCTCGTAGCTCACCACCGCTAGGCAATATCACGGCGAGGCGTCAAAGGAAACGCCCGTGTGGAGCACTTCAAGTGACAATGTGACGCTCCCCCCAGCCCGTAGTGAACAACAACTCATCCCCCACAAACGCCTTCCCCGTATACATCCTCAGGCCATCCCCAGTAAAAAAAAAGCCAATGTCATCGGTGGCGATCCCCCAGTCCTGATGGTGCGGCTGCTCCGCATCTCCAAAATCTTTCCCCCTAGTCGGTCGGCCCGGGGGGAGAGAGTCTGGAGCTCCCCGAGCTAGCTCCCCCTTGTGCAAGCGATGGGGAAATCCGTGTAAGAAACGTCATGTCGGAGTGGATTCTCTTTACTTGCAGGCCGTTGGTTGTCTGGACTTCAAGCCTCGACGGGTTTAAAAGCATGAGATTCCCTCCTCGATAAACATGTCTTTTTTCATCAGGCTTATACTCAATAAACCTTGATTGAGCTCTCTGCTCCTCTTTACTTTCATAAACTCAACTCGCCAAGAGTCGATCTTCATTCAGACTCAGGGGTTAGATCCCAAATTTCAGCCCCAAACGGCTCCTCAACACAGCTCGTCGTCCCTAGGAACAAGAATAATCGCCATGAATACTCTTCGAAGAGCCTCCCTCAGCAAGCCCGAGGAGGAGGGCAAGGCATGGCCTGCCATCGCCATTGGCATGTTTGTAGCCTTTGGTGGTGTCCTCTACGGGTATGTTTCCCCCGAACCAAAACTCACACATCCTTGGTACTGACTGGACCTAGCTATGACACTGGTACCATCTCTGGCATCCTTGCCATGCCATATTGGCAACGCCTCTTCAGCACCGGCTGGCGAGACTCGGACGGCGACCTCAACATCACCACATCCCAGGAGTCGGGCATCGTTTCCATCCTTTCGGCTGGCACCTTCTTTGGTGCCCTCTCTTCTCCCTTCATGACTGACTACATCGGTCGTCGCCCCGGCTTGATGATTGCTACTTGGGTGTTCAACCTGGGCGTGGCGCTTCAGACTGCTGCCACTGCTATTCCCATGTTCCTTGCTGGACGATTCTTTGCTGGCTTTGGCGTTGGTCAGATCTCAGCCATCAGTATGTCTCCTCTCATACCCAACTTACAACCCTCCCTAACACATCTCAGTCCCCCTTTACCAGTCCGAGACAGCCCCCAAGTGGATTCGCGGCGCCATCGTAGGAGCCTACCAATGGGCCATCACCATCGGTCTCCTCCTCGCCGCTATCGTCAATAACGCCACAGCAAAGCGCAACGACACGGGCTCCTACCGCATCCCCATCGCCGTCCAGTTCGCCTACTCCCTCGTCCTCTTCGGCGGCATGTGCATCCTCCCCGAGACCCCCCGCTTCCTCATCAAGTGCGACCGACACGACGACGCCGCAAAGGCCCTGGGCAGGATTCGACGGTTGCCTCAGGAGCATCCTGCTATCCAGTCCGAGCTCACTGAAGTGAGGGCGAACCACGAGTATGAAAAGTCGCTTGGAAAGGCTTCGTACCTTGACTGCTTCAGGCCTCCTATTCTGAAGCGCCAGTTTACCGGTATGGCTCTGCAGGCTCTTCAGCAACTCACAGGCATCAACTTTATCGTATGTCCCCCTATTCCCTCTAACTACACTCAACTAACAAGAGCCCAGTTTTACTATGGCACCAAGTACTTTGAGAACTCTGGCATCTCGAGCGGCTTCGTCATTTCCATGATCACGTCAGCCATCAACGTCGCCTCCACCATCCCCGGCATGTACGCCATCGACAAATGGGGTCGTCGCCCTCTTCTTTTCTGGGGCGCCATCGGCATGTGCGTCTCCCAGTTCATCGTCGCCATGTCAGGTACATTCTCGACGGGCCAGAACGACAACGGCACAATCTTTGTCAAGAACCTCGCTGGACAAAAGGCCGCTGTATCGTTCGTGTGCATCTACATCTTCTTCTTTGCCTCCACATGGGGTCCCCTTGCTTGGGTCGTCACTGGCGAGATCTTCCCTCTCAAGACCCGCGCCAAGTCTCTCAGTATGACCACGGCGACCAACTGGCTCCTCAACTGGGCGATTGCCTACTCAACCCCCTACCTCGTCGACTTTGGTCCCGGCAAGGCCAACCTCCAGAGCAAGATCTTCTTCATCTGGTTCGGCTGCTGCTTCATCTGCATCGCATTTGTCTACTTCTTCATCTACGAGACCAAGGGCCTCTCCCTCGAAGAGGTCGATCAGCTCTACGACGAGGTCAGCGTGGCGCGCAAGTCCACACAGTGGAAGCCCACGGAATCTTGGGAGCACCGCCAGAGCGTGTCTGGACCTGGTGGAAAGATGTTTGGCAACGAGCAAGGCGAGGTCACACACGACGAGAAGAACGAGACTGTTTAAGAACAGAGAAAGAGCATACAAGTCATGTATTCATAAGTTTACCGATATCCGGCTGGGGATCGGCGAAAGCGGCCGAGAACCCCACAATACCCGGCCGGGACACTGTACATATATCCGAAATAGTCCAATCTTCATTTACAGCGTAAAAGTCCTGCGTCCCTCTCCCTTGATGAACCTGATCTTCTCCTTCTTGTCCCCAATGAGCGTAGCATCCTTGGCGCTGTCGTCCACGTCCAGGACCTTTGTGTTGCACTTTGTCGACTTACCCTTGTTCTCCACGTCGACCTTGTCGTTGTCCTTGCCGTAGGGGATGGGTCGGATCACCTTGAGGTTGAGGGAGCTGCCATCCTCGTCGTCGTCGCCGAGGCTCTTGTAGAAGATGCGGATGCCGGCGACCACGACAGCGTTCCAAGGGTCCTTCTCAGCCTCGTCGCCGTCGTTCGTGTCAGAGTCGGAGGAGGAGTCGCTGGACTCCGAGTCGGAGGGAATCTCTCCGGTGTACGCGTCGACGGCGATCTGGATTTCGCGTTCGGAAAGGTCACGGAGGGAGCCGACGCTAGAGGCAGCACCGTCATCGGTATCGCTCTCCTCTTCCGACTCGGACTCGGACTCCTCAGCCTTCTCCTTCTCGTCATCTCCCTCTTCCGCCTCTTCCTCTTCCTTAGCCTCCTCATCACCCTTAGCCTCCTCATCACCCTTAGCCTCCTCATCACCCTCAGCCTTCTTCTCATCCTTCTCTTCGACATCATCGTCGGCAGTGGATTCGGGAGTAAGAGGCTCCTGTGGCTTCGACTCTTCTTCCTTGGACTCAACCTTCTCCTCTGAAGTAGTAGTAGTCTCTGCCTTCTCTGCCTTCTCAGTCTTCTCAATCTTCTCGGTGGACTTGGCCTCCTTCTCTTCCTTCTCCTTCTTTTCTTCGGCCTCCTTCTCTGCGGCCTCAGCTGCGACCTTGGCCTCCTCAGCAGCCTTCTCAGCTCGAGCAGCGGCCTTCTCAGCCTTCCGGGCCTCCTTACGGAGCTTCTTCTCGGCCTTCTTAAGCTTGGCCTTCTCCCTCTTCTTCAGCCGCCTATGCTCTGCCCACGCCCAGTCCTTGGTGGCGAGGTAGTGGGCCGCCTCTCGGTCCTTGAGGAGCTTCTTCCTGATTCTGTCCTTCTTCTTTTTCTTGAGCTCCGCCTCGTGCGCCTTGCGGGCCGCCTTCTCCTCGGGGGTCTCGACGAACCTGCCCTTGCAGTGACCGAGGTCGTAGGTGAGGCCGATGCGGAGGAGCTTCTCCCGGCGGGACTTTGCGTTTTGCTTGATGACCTTCTCAATAGGGAAGACTGACTCATTGCGGGTGGCATTGATCTTGACGCGGACTTCATAATCACCAGCCTCGAGTTCAAGCTCGACGTTGGCGGATCGCGTCATCCGGTAGGGCGTCTGGCTGCGGACAACATAGTCAGACTTGCCAGCCTTGTGCACGCGGAAGGTCAGCTCGAAGCGGTACTGGCCCTCGAGACCTCGGAAGTATCGGTCGTCGAGCTGAGCCAGGACGATGACGACGGGGCCAGGCTTGGTGATGGTGAAGGAGAAGTGGGTGTCGTGGTAGTCGAGCGCCCAGGGGACGGAGAGGGTGGTCCAGAGCTGAGTGACGCGCCACTCAGGGGTGAACAGACGGGTTCGATCGAAGGACTGGTACTTTCTAAGGAGGTCCTCGTACGAGATCCAAAAGTCTCCGTCGTCGCCGAAGCGGTGGTCGAGCTTGGTAAGCCACTCAGGGGTCCATTCCTTGGATCCATCACCTGGGGACTATTAGTATCTTGTCTGATGTGGACTTGACGAGGTTACGTACTCCACGGGCCGTTCCATTCTCCCTTGCCCCAGGGGTTCTTGAGCTTGAGGAGGCGCTTTCCGTCAATCTCGACAGCCTTCTGGATCGAGTAGACGTGAAGCTCAACAATACCCTTTCGATCACCCCAGCCATTGCCCCAGACACCGGTCCAGCAGCTGAAGAGGAACTCTTTGTTCACCTTGAGGAGTTCCTCGTTCCAGAAGTAATCCTGTCAAATTCCGTTAGCTGATGTTGTGTAGATGCCCGTGTGTTGAACCTACCTTGTCCAGGATGTCATTGGCAAAGAGCTCGCTGCTCACGCCTCCGGTGAGATCCTCGATACCCTCACCACCATAGCCACCTTCGATGGCAGCGTAGTCTCCATGGGCCTTGGCGTAGCACTTCTCAAGAAGGGGGAGCCAGGTCTCCTGGGGATGCTGGCACTGTGCAAAGTAGAGAGAGCCGCTGTTGGACTGGTAGATTCGGCGGTAGGCCTCCTCTGGATCGAGGCGCTCAACATTATCAAACAAGACTCGGTCCAGATAGCTCTCGTCATAGTCGGGCTTGGTCAGATAGAGCTGGAAATGTTTGTCAGTTGCCATGTGATGGATAAAGCCAGGACACGTACATAGTCGTCGACAATCTCCGAGATCCACTCGCCGTCACGGTAAAAGACAAAGCCATAGACACCGACAGCTTGATCATGAGCAACGCAAAGCCTCTCAATGAGACCAGGCTTGTTGCTCAGAGTGCAGAGGGCAGCCATGAGCCAGCAGTCACCATTACGGCCCTGCCTAATGTCACTGGTGGTCGGCCCATCAATGTAGAAGCAGGGCTTGTCAAAGATGTCACCGACACGCTTGACGCTCTGAGGCTGCATGTCGAGACCCGGCGTGTAGTCCTCGACGTTTGAGAGCGACTGGAGGCAGTCATTCTGGCCAAACTTGAGATCGGCTTCAATGTCAAAGTGGGGGTCGCGATACTTCTTGTTGATGCGACGGCACTCCTTGACAATCTTTTCGACCTTGGCGCGGCACGTAGCCGCCGCCTCTTCATAGGAAGCATCTGTGGTGGTGGCGGTCACTCTGTTGCCTCTCTTGGCAGCAGCCTGGATGTACGTGTTGGAGGGGATGACGGTTGTAGCTGTAGAACATCAGTTTTGCTGCTCTGGGTGTTTGTAAGGACACAGAGAGACGTACCCTTGCCCGGGTTCTTGGTGGTGAATTTGCCCCAGAACTTGTCAATCACATGCTGCGGTGTAACTTTTGAACGGTCGCCCAAGTCAGCACCAGCAGCGATCTCTGCAAAAGACCTGTCGGGCGACGATGACCGCGAAGAAGAGGAAGAAGAAGAAGACATCTTGTCCAGTTGATTGGTGGAGTCGACTTCCTGTTGTGTAAAAGCACCAGGCAGGCCCTGGCGTACTAGAGAATTAACAACACCACACACAACTCTCACTTGAAGAATGGGAGTCAATGGTGAGCTCTCAAGAGTCTGAGAAACACAAGAAACGGTCAATGCAAAAGGAAGACGCCCGCCTTTTATCCCTCTCGTGTCCCCCTCCCACTCTATCACATCCGAAATGCACGCCGAGCAAGCTTGCGTTTAGGCGCCGCTTCAGCTCGTCAGCCCGTCAGCAATTCCATCAGCCGCCAGCTCATCATCCCCCGGTCTCCATTTTGATACATTGCCTCCCTTCCCACATGGAGGGGGAAACAAAAGTGCAAGGACCCCATATGCCTGCACTGTCTCGGGTCTATGCTTTGGTCGTCCCCTACATCTGGGACCTCCAAGGTTGTACAGCCACACCGGTTCCCCATTCTCAGGATGCATCTTGTAACCAGAATAGGCCGTCTCCTCCGGTCCTGCACTGCAATGCACGAGACCTGAAGCAATAGTCCTCCTCTCCCCAACCTCTCACCGGCTAGCCAGCGGTCCAGCCCGGTATGCGCGGCCCCCAACTCTTGGCGTTGGTGCAACTCCCCTGCCACCCGTCAGCCCACCCCGGGTTAGTTTGCAGTTCTGACCCCCTCCCCTCACGAACCTCGTAGGGCTGGAGTTGAGGGGAGGGGACTTTGGTGGAGATGAAGTGGTTGGCGATCATGTTTGAGCCCGTTGCGGCTGACGACTTTTGTGACATGGCACCATGCATGGCCGGCCATGGCGTCTATTCATGGCAGTCTTTGCCTTGGCCCCAAGGATGCAAGGTCCTACAAACAACTTGCTGCGGGGTTGTTGTTCGTCCTGTTTGAGCACCATTTCGCGCTCATGCTGACGGTAGCATCCTATCTGCATGTTGAGACCTACGCCGTATCATGATCCAACCACAACTGGGGCGAGCGGGTGCTGTCTCTAGTCGTATTTTCAAACATGACTGCATTCGTCATGTGTAACACGGCTGCACATGGTCACCTCTGCTGTTCAGACGCTTGATAGACTGTAGTCATCCACACAACTACTTCGGCAATACCCGTCTCCCCAGATGTTGATCACAATCTATCCATTTTCAACATTGCCGTCTCCGGAATCAACTCGGAAGCCCGTCACGCGACCCGAATAGTCATAGTTCATGCTCCCCGGGCGGCCGTCACCCTTGTGACACAGTGAAGGCTGAAAGTGTTTCAACAGCCGATTGCGTTGAGCAAACAGAGCTATTTGATGAGCTCTTGGATCGTATACCCCACTACAAGGTCATCGCGCGGGCGTTCAGCTCATGCAAGAGGTGGCACTCAACAGAGGCGCTGTAACTTGTTTTCTAGATGCCTCATCACCTGGCACCTCCTAATAACTATTATCCAGGGACAGTTTCTTGATTACCCCGACACACCTTCAACATCAACATACAATTTGTACTAACCTCATAATAACTCCGCCGATCGCAGCCCATTTGAGATAACCTGACCTGAGCCCGAGCTCGTTTCCATTCATGCATTAGCATACAGTTCTGTTAGCCTGTCCAGTCCTTACTCCAGAAACAATATAATATGCCATCCCAACGCCGTTCCGTTCCGTTGTACAGTACCAGCATCGTAGCACCTCATCTCATCTCATGTCTTCTTTGCTTGCTGATGCCACTTCGCTTCATTTTTGGTAATGCTTGTGTATCAAATCGTTCGTTTACAACTCTGCCGCAACCACAACTTCACCCCCCAACCATCAGACCCACGCTCAACCTCAACTGCAACCACAACCACAACCACCACATCGAAACAGCCATTCAAAGACGAGGGGTCTGGGGACACCTTCACGCTCCCAAGGCTCCCCACCATGACTTCTTCTCTCCCACTCATAAAACTCTCTGTTGTCTGTCTGTCTGTCTGCTGCTCTGTGGGACGTTTTCTTCCGCATCAAACAGGGCCTCGAGTAAAAGCACCTGTCGTCCACAACACAAACAACATCCTATCCCCCAACTGTCGTCGATCAATCTGGCCTTCAGCCCACCACTCCACTTCTCACGCACGCGTCCACTGATCTTTTTGCCGCCAGGCGACAACACAAGCTCTCGCGAGGCTTGACCTACCCGCTCTGGGGGCTTCTTTCTCTCGTCAAGGCCTGAGTCTCTGCGCTTTTTCTTTTCCAAGCTCAACAACCAACACATCGCCTCGCGGGGTATATCCTTCGCAGGGTGCCGTAGAATTTTTGAAAGTCGTTAAGAGCCACGTGACAGCGTCTGTCGTTCAAATCGTAGTAGTAGTCCTTGGGTGAATGATCCAAAGTTCCGTCCGAGGAAAGGTGCCAGATGCGGAGAACCGCCCAGAGACCCCCTAGTAACCAAGGATCCATGCAAACAAGTCTAGGTGAAAGATGGAAAAAGGAAATATCGTTGGTAGATGTCTTTTCCTGTCACCCAAGGCTTTTCCTCGTTCTAGACCATCAAAGCAGCAGTCACGTAGACGCCGCTCCGGATAGCTTGGACGAGGAATCCATGGGATATCCAGGTCAAACAAAGAACGAGGTTCAAAGATGAATTTAGACGGATCGAAGATGCTGTAAAACCAGACCAGCCAAATGGTACCGGCTCGCATGCTTCGGATCGAAATAAACAAGAACCGGAACAAAGAAATAAGACGAGGGTAAGAGATAAAGGGATAATATGTTCACGTGTCGGCATCAAAAAGAATAAACAGGCAAGAAACACATCTGGCGGCATCCTCGGTTTGACGCCTCAGTGAGAGGCATCATGCCTGAGGGGCCGCCGTTGGGCCAGGTGCCTTTTCAGGCATGGCCCAAAACGACTCCGTATGCACTCTAAGCCACGGGGGCAATAGGAGCAACAGGGGGAGCAGGGACGTTGCTCATGTCAACCTCGGGAGGGATCTCGCCGGGGGCGTTCTTCTGGGGGCAGTCCCGAGAGATGTGACCGGCCTCACCGCACTGGTAGCAGGTCTTGCCAGCAGTGTTAAGAGGGCCGCCGTTGGGAGCAGTGCAGTCCCGGGAGATATGGCCGAGCTTGCCGCAGGCGTAGCACTTCATAGCCTGAGCCTGGCAGTCACGGGCAAAGTGGTTGGGACCACCGCACTTGTAGCAAGTAGCGGGACGGGGGCCGCCAGCGAAACCACCACGGCCGTAACCACCGGCAAAGCCGCCGCGGCCCATGGGGGCACCACGGCCAAGAGCAGGGCCAACAGGGTTAGGGCAAGCGCGCTGTGAATCCGTGGTTAGTCAATGGAGCTTTCGAGTGGCGACAAGAGCATACAGCAAGGTGACCGGGCTGGCCGCAGTTGTAGCAGCGGCCGCTGGTGCCAGTACCGCTCAGGCGGAGAGTAGGGCAGTCAGCCTGGACGTGGCCCAGACCCTGGCAGTGATAGCACTGCTTAGCCTCGGTGGTACGGGGGAGAGGGCAGCCGTTGGACTCGTGGCCTAGAGAGTATTAGATATCAACGACAATAGTTGTCGAGGCCAAGATGCATACCAGGCTGCTTGCCTATGAGACGTAAGTTAGTGCCAACAACGTTCAAGAGGGAGGGTAAATCCTACAGTTGTAGCAAAGTCGCTCAGCAGAGGAGCAGACCTCAGCATAGTGGCCAACATTGCCACACTTGTAGCAAGCACGTCGAGAAAGAGAAGACATTTTGAGGGTATGTGTCTGGTAACTGAGTTAGTAAGAGGGCTCATTGAGCATGTTGCAATGTGTGGTTGCGGCGCGGAAGCCCGTCCCCTCCGGTTCGTCCCATGGTCGTTCTTATCCAAGATGGTATCCAGATCTCGATGCGCGATTATTAGGAGCCTCGGTATCGAATCCTGGAAGATGGTCCATGGCGCTGACGCGAAGCCAAGCTCATATTGTCGATCAACCACGAATGCGATCCTTGGTGGTAAGCCCAGGCGACAATCGCAAGCGCAGTATGGGGAAGCGAGCGACAAAGTATCAGACCATATTGTCCAGTGCGGCAACGGCGTTCAGGTAGAATAGAATCGCATCGCATTTATAACGTCGAGGCGAGAGTTGATAATGATAGCGGCGCTATACTTGGACGTTGGTGTTATCGGCCCTCTTTGATGGTTGACGTTGGTGCTGATGTCGAAACCCCGCACCTCATCTCGTTCGGAGGGGCAATATGAGGATCAGGTTTCACCGTGAAGGCGCGACGTCGACATGCGATGCGACATGATCAAGCGCCGACGCGACGGACGCTGGCATAGAGATGCCGAGTCGCACACGGCGATGGCCAAGAGCGGGAGCCGTTTGTAGGTGGACCGATGCTTGAAGCTTTCGAAAACGCGTGATTTCTTGTCGGTCGGAGGGTAAATGCGAGTCCAGACGAGCAGACCCGGAATGCGACAAATAACACGGTCGAGACGGTCGTTTTTTTCGGACAATGGGAATTCGAGAGCAAACGTTGCGCAGGAAGAGGTCATCCAGAGGCTTGTCGCGCAACCAGAGGGGGACGAAGCAAAGGAGGGGCAGCAGCACACGGCAACACAAAAACGCAATGCAGCAACAAAACCACGCTTTTACCGGTTGTCACATACCTTTTTGGCCTGGGAGGGAGCTAGATGGGTAAGGAAAAAGGAGTTTAATAAAAATATATCCAAACGGTGGATTTAAGATGGTGAGGCTTATCCAAAGATGATGATAATGATGCTTGAAGATAACCAAGAGACTTCCCTCGAGTGTTTTTCGATCTTTGTTCCTAAACGGAAATTTATTTTTTGATTAAAAAATTTTCGCACGAAGGAAATGAGGGGAGACACACACACAAATCAGTGGACGGACGGAGCCCGCGAATGACTACGACTCGACTGGAAACTACCTACGACCAACGGATTCCATTGTGGGTAGGTTGTGGGGAGGGGCGACTCGGGCAGCAGGCGCAGGCGCAGGCGCGTGGGAGGAGGGGAGGGG
>SSHR01002784.1:0-13391 GCA_006518225.1 Fusarium neocosmosporiellum
GCGTTGAGCAGTGGCATGCGCGATCTTGACGCCATACCACCAACCCACTGCCAATGCCCAACGCTGGTGGGGGGCCAAAAGCCAGGGAGCCTCAAACAAATTTGGCCTGATGGCTCATGGAAGAAGCTAGAATTGGCGCTGGAGCATTGATAGTGGCAGAGACGATACCAGGGCGGAGGTAGCATCCGCTACGACAGCGGGAAACGGGACCTGACCCAGGTTGGATACGGGAATGAATGCCTTGGGAGAAGCCGTATGCGCAGCACTCATGGCCTGGATGTCATGCAGACATTGACCTGCTGCCGAGTCCGCCGCCGCCGCATGTTTGCGTGGTCGTTCGGTCGCTCGCTTGCTTGATTCGAAGCCGCCAGATGGGATCACATGGACCATCATCTTGTTGGAGTTGAGCCCACCCCCAGACGCACCCGAGACACAAGATTCATGCGAAGGGAATGGATGGAAGCTTGACGAGACCGGGGGACGACGACGAGTACACAGCCAAAGAGATTGTCACATACCGTAGAGTTTCAGGCGATAGCAGCTCCTGCGGTTGAACTGGATCGTATTGCGAGACTCTGTTTCTGACGAAATCTTGTGGGAGAGTCGTCGTCTTGTGTAGGAAGGTTTTGTTTGTTGTTGTGGTTGGTTTTGTGAGTCGGCAGTGGACAACACCCGGGCAAGCTCCCTTAGCGGCGATTTGGGGAATGGAAGGTGTGGTGGGGTGGGGTAGTTGCCCAAGCGCCCAAGTGCAGGTCAGAGCCAAGGATGGCCTCTGTTTGTTGGCGCAGGTCAAAAGTCACTAGAAATGCAAAAACACAGCCTAACTAGGGCATGAGAAAACATGGGCTTTTTGGCTGGCTGGATGGGAGACAATGGCAGCGCACACAAGAGACTGTTACGGAGAGGGAAGCGGAAACGAGGAGAAGAGGGGAGAGAAAGAAGGGAAAAGAAGAAAAGGAAAGAAGCATCAGGAAAATAAGAAAAACGACAGAGAAAAAAAAAAAAGTAAAAAGGCGGCCCGAGCTCCAAGACGAGAGGGCGGTGTTGCTGCACTGCAGCCCAACGTTACGCCGTCTAGTTGCTGGGGAGCCATGGTGAAGTTCCAGGCTCCCCCTCCGCCCTCAAGCTGACACCCACCACGGGCGACGATTGGGAACGGAGCATTTGTCGGTCTGACCGCTAGAAGAATAGTTGCAGTTGACCGCTATCCAGATCTCGAGCGGTACTGGCCGCCGCTGATGCTCACTCGAGTCCCTCGGTCCGTGACATTGTCGATGTTGTCGTGAAAATAGTTACTATCGGCGAAGAGCATGATCCCATCATGAATCCGAATTCCTTGTTGACGGCTTCGTCTCAGGCTGTGCGACGTCGTTGTCCAACCAAGTACAGTTTTAAACGTCTTGGGAGATAACGTAAATCGGGACGGACCGAGGCGCAGGAGCTGATGGATTACCGTACCCGTACAGTTGAAAGTCTGAAAAACGGTACTGGGGGTTGCTCAATTGCAGTCTAGAAGTTTGTACGGATACAGTGTTGATAGGGTTGATGGATGAGACGGAGAGAAGACTTGAGGCATTGGCAAACCACGTCTCCTTATATCAACCCGCCTCTCATCAATTCCACTCTGATGTTCTTCCCTTCCTTTTCTCCTTTCAGTCAATAAGTCGGGACCGAACCCATCACCTCGCTACAGCATCTCTGCAACCCCGATGCCCTCCATTCCGCGACTGGCTGGTAAGGACGGGATGGAGCCCCATCTCAACGTTGAGGCCCGATGCCCTCTGGTCGCTTCACAGGGCCAGCTCATCACGGACCATGGCGCTGCATAGCTTCCTAGCCTCCTCCGCAATATGGAACGAGCTGAAGATACGGTGAGAAATGCTTGTTGTCCCCTCATACAGTCCGTATTGGGCCATCGCCATATGATGTTTGGTGTGAATGCTATCAACCATCTCAGAGGCCTAGCTAGTTCTCACAACTTGGCGCTCACATTGGCACATACTCGCTTCAACTTGGAACCACCTGGCCAAGAATGATAGGCATCAAATGACAGGATTTACGCCTTCCCGCAGAGCCTCAGCCATCCAGCTGCGGCCATGTGGACGGTGGTGGAACAGCTATAATTCTTTTCATCCATCCATATCTTTCTTCAACTCGCCCTCCATCGTGCTAGGCCAAGATCGACCACTTGATCTTCGACGAGGCGACCAATGGCACAGGCTCTAGATTGCTTGATAAAAATGAGGCATGGACCATCCTCGGAGAATAGACATTCGGGAATCGAGATCAAATCAAACAACAATGCGCCGTTCGAGGTGCCAGATTCTCTCCCGCAGCGGCTCCTCCGGGAGACTCCACCAAGAAGCCGTCCACGGATAGGGCCACAATCGCATGGGCATAAGTAGGTGCCCATCATGATGTTGCGCATTCAACGTGGAGAGAACCCACTTGGAATTGCAAGTCTTGAATTTGCTGATTCTGCCTCAGTCGCGGTGAGACCGAAGAGACTATGTATCGCGTCCACAAGTCGGTTGCACCAGACGCCGTGTTGGATATTACATTAGGAAAGCCAGTTATCCCTCTCCTCCTCAAAAACCCGAGATTCCTGCCCAAGGCTTCGAGGTGGACGTCACCTCAGCGCCTTGGGTAGGCCTCATATCTTCATTCAGGCATTGTCTTCCCTGCCAAACTCCATCACTGCCCACATCGAGCATGGGACACCCCACCTCCTGTCCTTCTATGGCGCCACGTGCCAAGTGCCCAGCATCGCCCAACTCCCCGTTGCTGCCTCCCGCTCGCATCTGGCCGAGAGCCAAAGCCAGATTGAGAGCCCATGTTGCGCATGCCTGACACCCATCTTCTCGACTTCAAGCCCCCTCTGCTGTCGTGTATGAACTAGTCAGGGGTCTTCTTGCGCCCCGTTTCTTAGGCAGAGACACTGCTGGCAAGCTCCCAGTGCGCTTTGTCACCCCGTGTGCCCGCTATTCTGAGTCACTGTCCAGACGTAGTCTCTCTTTACCGGACCACCTCTGACGATGACTTGTCAAGCAGGTCGCGGGCTGCAGCAATCTCATCTGCATTGTATCCTTGCCACAGCGGTTCCTGGGCCCCGTAGCGACGAACGATCTCGGCTAGCTTCTTGGTAGCCGCTTGGTTCAGTTTCTCGATTGTGGCCTGGTCTGGCAGAGAGAACTCGTCTCCTTCCGAGTGCTTCTTGAGTTTAGCAGACTCAGCCAGCAACTTATCGGTAGCTTTCTTGAGGCCGTAGTAACCTCGCAAGTAGTCCTCGCAGAGCTCGATGCTTCGGCAGAACCGCTTCACTGAATTTGCCAGGAACTTCTGAGGGAAGCCATCGGTCGTTTCATTGGCTGCCATCAGCGACACCTCACCGAGGCGTGCATGCATCTAAGTCAGGTTGTCAGATGGGGGGTCTCACAGGGGTAACAATGAGGCCACATACGTTCCACGCATTTGGTACTAGAACAAGCACCTCCTCCAAAGCGTAGATAGCTTGGGAGTACAATCCCTGGGACAGATAGAGGTCCGCTAGCTCCCCCCAAGCTTCGGCATCCGTAGGGTTGAAATCGAGCAACCATATTAATGACGAAATCGCTTCAGGGGTCCTTCCCATAGATCGCAAGAGGGCTACTCGTCGCTTCGCAATAGGCTGTTGCTCGTCAGTCTGCCGTCCCCAGATGGTCACGAGCAGCTCATCCTCACAATGTTTGTTCCGTCCTCCTCGAGAATGTCCTCATACTCCTTAAGCACTTGCGTAAGGTCATTGTTGTTTGTTGCCTCCGCCTCCTTCACCAGTCCCTTGAGTGCCATGACGCGTTCATTCTCGTCGCCAAATCGCAACACCAGCCTCTCAAGAACTTGGTGAGCCGCTTCATCGTCGCCCGTTCGAAGACACGAGAGGAGAAGGTTCTCGTAGATGGTCCACAGATCAGCGGTTTCGGTGGCCGAGAAAAGCGATACGAGAGGCGAGGCGGAGAAGGCTTTGGGGTTGTTCTTCAAGATGATGGGAGCTTGTTGCGCAAGCTGGAGAGCTTCGGCTGGTGAAAGGTGGCCTTGCGGCTGGAGGAGCGAGGGGGCCATGGTGGGCGTCGAATCGAAGTCGCGTAGGCGTTTATAGCACTTTATAGCCGAAGGCGAGGAATTGACAACCGAGATAGCTGGATGTCGAGAAAGTTGTTGAACGTCGACCTCAGAATGACACGGCTCGAATTGACACAGGAGGCTTGATGAGGGCGCTGTTCGGTCAAGTAAGCTTTCACATGATTGGCTGCGCTAGCTTGAGCTCCAGGAACCCGGCGCTTTAGAAAATCCGACTCCAGCTTCTCCGCCAATTAGAGACTGACCGGCTGCCCCCACTCTAAGAATTTCAACAAAAAGCTGCTCTGCAGAAAAATTTCTTGAACTTTGAGCATCCTTCATCTTCACTCCCGCGGCGCAAAACACTCGTGCTGCGAGAAGCACTTCACTTGCGCCTGCGAGTGTGTGCTCCAAGGATCACCACATTCTATCATGGCGTCGTCAACGCCAAGTGGCGATGCCGTCGTGAGCCAGACAATCGAGTCCGTGCCTGTCGAGAAGCTGGCCGCGCTGGACGTCAAGGATCCGATCACCGAGGCTGACACGGAAGCCAAGGCGCCTGAGAGCGAGGTGCCGCCTCATCGATCGCATGATCCTGCCAACAACTTGAAGCGGAGTGATCCCTTCCAGTTTGGCAGCCGGTACTTGAACGAGGGAGACGATGTCTACGAGTTCAACGCCTGGGACCACGTGGAGACTGACGATGCGTACAAGGAGTATGCAGAGCAACAGTACGCCAAGCAGCGCCAAAATCCCGTCTCTGACTTTGAGAAGAGTAAGTCATCCCTCATCTGCATTTCGAGTTTCTCCCTTGCCCTGGCTTTTGCCTGGTGTTCATGATGATACAAAACCAATGCATAGTTCATCTGAGCCTACTGAAGACAAACTATACCTTCTTATTCTTTCGCTCCCATCTGATCAACACCATCCTTTACCCTTTGCTGTCATAACATCCTCTTGTGAAGTGTTGCTAACATGACAACTCAGGGAAATTCAGTATCGACCCTGCTAGGTGGTGGAATCTCTTCTACAAGAACAACTCGGCCAACTTCTTCAAGAACCGCAAATGGCTTCAGCAGGAGTTCCCCGTGCTGGCCGAGGTAACCAAGGAGGATGCCGGACCCAAAGTCCTCCTCGAGATTGGCGCAGGTGCCGGTAACACGGCTTTCCCCATCCTCGCCAATAATAAGAACCCGGAACTAAAGATCCATGCCTGCGACTACTCAAAGACTGCTGTAGAGGTCATCCGGAACCATGAAGAATACGATCCCAAGTCGATCCAGGCCGACGTTTGGGACGTGACCAGTGACAGCTTACCGCCTGGACTCGAGGAAGGCTCCGTAGACGTCGCCGTGCTGATTTTCATCTTCTCTGCTCTCTCTCCCGACCAGTGGCCGAAGGCCGTGAGCAACGTCCACCGAGTCCTCAAGCCTGGCGGCCTGGTCTGCTTCCGAGATTATGGAAGAGGAGATCTTGCCCAGGTCCGGTTCCGCAAGGGTCGCTATCTGGACGAAAACTTTTACATCCGAGGCGACGGGACCCGCGTCTACTTTTTTGACAAGGATCAGTTGGCCGACATTTGGTCAGGCAAGGCCAAGGAGCTTGCTGCGCTTCAGCAACCCCCTCCTCTGGCTGCCCCTGCGGCTGAGAGTGCCGATGGTGTTGAGGAGGCAGAAGAGACAGAGACAGAGATCCCTCGGTTCGAGATAGAGAACCTTGGTGTTGATCGACGTCTCCTGGTCAACCGAGCATCCAAGCTCAAGATGTATAGATGCTGGCTGCAGGGCCGCTTTAGAAAGAAATAGACAAAGCATCTCAACGTCAAACCATTTGCCATGCAACCGTGTATTGTCATCTCAGTAGAGCAACGCCTCACGAACCTTTGCTCTATCGTCGGCATTGAAGCCTATCCCGTCCAGGTAGGCGTCCAGTCCCCCATATTTCTCGTTGAGGTGTTGTTCGATCCTTACAATCATGTCCTTTGCCGTGTCAGCCCATTGATCCGTGAGTCCTATCTGGCGGATCTCGACCAGGCGCTCCTCTCGCTCAGGGATGAGCGCTTCATCGGTGAGGGCATAATCATGCTCAATAGCGGAGACCGGAACATCGAGGATCATCAACACCAGAGCACAGACGAGGCCTATCGCGTGTGTCAGTACCAAACTCTAATATTGACAGTCAATATGGCGTGTGGTCTACCTGTACGATCCTTGCCTTGGGTGCAGTGGATAACGGATGGCAGATTTGTCTCAGTTGTATATAGAGACAGAGTCTCGCGGATCTCTCTGGTTGACTGATCGAGTGTATCGAGACCAAGGCCTACAAGCCCTCGGGGTATCATGACCTGTTGACCAAGGATGCTAATGGCCTCCATGCGATAACCACAAAGGAAGAGGAATAAAAAGTGACTATTCATGCTGGGTCAATCGACTTCGCGACAGGTAAGACGGAGCAGTTTCAGCAACTCACAAGAAATCCCACCATGAGAGTTGGCGTAGGAGAAACAACTCAAAGGGACGACCAGTAATCTTGATCTCGCGATATTCCAGTCCCGGGATATGAAGTGGCCCTGCAAGAGCTGCGTTGGACTTGACGAGAGCTGGAATATTGGATTGCTCTTGTCGCCTTTTGACCCGGTTGAGATGCTCGGTTCTGGACGTGTTAGTCCATCTCTTGTCATTGAGGGAGGAGAACAAACTTGGTGCGCAAGTCTATGACAGTATTGATACCAAGCCCATCTCTAATGAGTTTTCTATCCAAGAGCGTAGCATCATCTACAGGTGCCATGTTAGCAAGACCTAGGGTGAAGGATTGGCTGAGTCTCGCACCTAATCTTGCAGATCTGTAAAAAACGCCCTCTCTAAGTCTCCTATTCACAGTTAGAGGCTATCCTTAAGTGTGTACTCATGAGTGCGAGTGGAAAATTAAGCAGTTTGGTACCTTGTGCCCAGAAAGTCATTCACCGTTTTGCTAACGTCGCGAAAGTTGAGAACATTCTCAAGGCCAACGCTGGAGCTCATCCTTGGCGTAACTACAAGGCTGCCAAGAATCTCTCTCTTCTGCAGCCTAAGTTTGGCTCACAATAAACCACTGAACCAAGGAACGGACAAACAGAGTTCCGGTGAGTAGCCCTGTGTAACATAAAGTGCCGGAAGTTGGACCGGGGACGACGGAGGGCCGATCAACCAGTCCCGGGTCACCTGCAGTGATCGGAGGGTTCAAACACGGACGACCCGCCCGCCGGCGCAAGTTTAAACAGACAAAAAGGGCGAAACTCGGTGTTGATCCCAATCGTAGCGGAGGGACTAAGTTTCCATTCCAAGGAATTGGAGCAAACAGTCGAGGCTCAAGGCCCAACCGGGCACAAGGCTTGGTGGGAGCTGGGTATCTCAGCCTAGTTTCTCCCCCAAAGCCCAAGACTTCGTATTCAGGAGTTGGCAGTTCAATAGTCTGGTGGGCTTGGCGGGCTGAAACGTTGACTGATGCCAATGGGGATGGGCATCTCGGCCAAAAAATAGGTTGACAGGCGTACAGTGCGGATTGATAGCGGTGTGGTGTCATAGTCTCCGGTGGCTCTCCGAGGTGGTGAGACACCGAGAAGCAGTTTGAGCTACCCGTCGATTCCGGTCGAGGTCCCCTCTGGGGTGATTGAGACAGAGACACTATTGTTGGACGTCTTGACTTTCGACAGCTCCACCCGCCCTCAGCCTCCCGGCGTCCGACGTCACGGAAACCCAGCCGTGAACCACGCTGGTCCAGCTGAGCGACAGCCGGGAAGTGCGCTGAACACCGTATGCACTGTGTCCAGATTTCCGCTTTCGGGGCTAGCGTCTGCGCCTTGAGATCATCGCCCCGGGCCCCATGACGTCAGCACCGAGCACCATCTGGGGTATCAGCATCGCGGGCAGGAAAAGGGAAGGAGGCTACCTGACGTATGCCAGCGCAGGAGGGAAAGCGCCATCGCCTGCTTTCGTCTCGGGGCCAACGACGCCATCACTCGAGCGAGGGACGCCACGAGGGTGTCGCTCTCAACATCATCATCGCCTTCTCGAATAAATCTTGCTTTGGCCCTATATTTCTCCATTCCTAGCCGTCTGATCCTTTCCTCTCTTTCATCGTTCGACCAAGAAGACGGGGAAAGCTGACTACAGATACTTCCTACATCCTTACCGTCCCTAGATGCAACCTACTTCTGCATACATCATCAAGAGCTTGAGCTGTCGCATTTTACCTCATTGCTCCCTGCAGCGAAACATCTCTTCCGTCTCCACCGTCCAGCAGGACTCGATTTCCAGTTGAGAATCTGACAGGCCCATGCCCAGGACGAATACGATTCATTGGCAAGACACCTGATGACACCCTCTCGGCGCAGTAACTTGGACAGCTTCCCGAGACCCCGTCTCGTCCTGTTACTGGCCCCATCACCGCCCTTCGGGTGCCCTCAACCACTGTCCCGCATCATATTCTGATCCCGGGTTCGCCCACTTGCATTGTGAATACGAAGGTCTACGCACTCAGAGGCGACGTCTGTTCTGACGTGCAGCATTATGCCCCCCGACACATCCCAGCAGCCAACCATGATCCAGTCTCAGTCCGTGACAGCCCCAGGTATGTACTCTTGTGGCTGACACCCCCCAGCATCCCGCCAACTCACTCACATGTGAATAGCGCACAACTCGGGACGGCTCAAATACGCCGACCCCCGCGATCTTCCCAGCTTTCCTTCTACCGGTCTCCGTCCTGATGGTGCTGCTGCAAGTGCTGCCGCTTCTCTCGGGTGGTCCAACCAGAAACCCATCGAGCTTTGGAAACCCGACAAGACGTCTTCGGCCTCCGCGGCGGCCGCCCTAGCAAAGAACTACAAGATGGCGCCTTCATGGGAACCAACATCTAACTCTGCAGGACAACAAGCTGCACTCTTAGCAGTGGGCTCGGCAAATGCAGCAAACAAGACGTCGATCCAGCGCAAGTCTCACGAGGGTTGGGGAAGCTCTGCTGCCAACCAGGCATTCAACACAAATCGATCCAACTCGATCCGACAACTTCACCAAACGACCTCCAACTCTTCACTTCAGGGCCAGAAGTCCCTCGCAGCAGCCAAAGGAGCCATGGCAACCACCAGGCGCCGCGCTCAGTCCACACCTATCGCCCCTCCTGGCCGTGACCCTCTACACCTGGGCGCGAGCACACGACCAGATGCGCTAAGTGGTGCAACTCTTGCGCATAAAGCCAGTCTCAGATCTAAGCCATCGACAGAAAGCGCAGGAGCTGTTCCCATCACAACCATGACCCGCAACATGTTCACCTCCCATCCTCCTGTTAAGCCAGAGGTGGATGAACGACAAACCAACGAGCAACTTCACGCAACTGCTGTCGCAATGGCACGAAAGATGTATACACAGCAGCAGAGGATGATTGATCAGGCCAAGGACAACCAGGGCCAGGATTCCGACGTGGCACAGCCCAAGCCATACATCAATCTCCAGGACGCCGCTTACAAGCAAGCCCAAGAGCGACTAGCGAAACTCGAAGAGGAACACCAGAAGAACCGAGGCCTCCAAGGATACTATGGGAATTCAACCTCGTCTCGGCGCAGATTTATGCTGACTTCGAAACTGCGCCGTCGGTCATCGAGCGATGGAGACCTCGACGATCGCCAACAGTCGGAAAAGATTCGGCAGCAAATGTCACTCTTTTCAAACAAGCTTTCCGAGGTTGACGAGAAGAAGCGCCAGGAGGATCGCAACATACTACTTGCCGCGGCACAGCGCAACGTTAAAGCTCGACTTCAAGGCATGGATGAGAAGGTCTACCACGAAACCGGCATGGTCAACCCAACACTATTGAACGAGTGGGAGCTTAAGGCTCACCAAGTAGCAACTACCAGCCATGATGCTAGAAACGAGAACAAGGGAAAGGTTGATATTGGAGGTGGGAAGTTTATGGACCCCCACGAGGTGAACACGATTGCAGCCAAGAGAGTCAAGCCTGTGTTGGACGACATCAACGAGAAGGCAGAGGCTGAGCGGGAGCGGCTCGCAGCGCTCAAGCTTGAGGAGGAGGCAAAGAAAGCTGAGCAAGACAAGCAGAAGGCCCGAGAGCGAGAGATCAAGGAGATTACCAAGAAACTGAAAGGTGAGATATCTGTCTGTGAAATGGTACACGGGAACTAACACATGTTTCAGAACAAGAGAAGCAAGAGTACAAGACTAAAAAGGCAGAGGAGAAAGCAGCCAGGGCAGAAGAGAAGCGCCACGCCAAGGAGGAAAAGCGAAGATCCAGGGGCGATTCTGTGGTTACAGGTGAAGAGGGCACTGACGATCATGCAAGTGCTCGAAGTGAAGAGGCCGGAGGTGCACCTGTGACGGAGCCGGCTGAGCGACCTACGACAACAAGGCTTGATACGGATACAAGCAATACGGACAACCAGCGCAAACTGAGTGACTCGGGAATGTCACCCACCTCCAAGGTCAAGGGGTGGATCAGGAACCGTTTTTCTCGAGGGAAGTCTCTAGGAGAAAAGGACAGGGAAGCCCATGGCGAAAAGAGGCGCAGCTTCATCGGAGGGGCCGCTCTCCGGGGATCAGATCTGAATCATAGTACGACAAGCCTCGACAACCGGCCGTCAAGCATGCGAGACGTTGCTTTCGCTGGCCGAAGCGCCGAAGCCGAGACGAGCGACGCGGAACGGAAGGATTCTCGGGGCGTCAGCCCTGTCAGCACGCTCGAGGATCTTACAACGGATAGGACCCGGGGTCTGGCGATTACTCCGCCTCCGGCGATTGAGGATCCGGCAGTGCAGGGTACTCCTAGTCCATCCCGGGATTCTCGGTTCAAGGAGATGATGGATCAATAAGCTGCTTACTATGCAGTGACATGTTGGATGGTTCCTGGCGCATAGCATTGGGTGTTTGACATGGGAGGAGTGTCATTGGGTGGTGATTACTTAAGTTTGGTGTCGGAGTTAAGTGGAAGTCTCCTATTCGGCGGTGTCTTTGAATGACGCGCAGTCTCTGAGCGTGGCGTATCATGTTTGTATGACAATGATGAGGATCCTATTTGTCAGAGACACGTGTGTTTGAATATACGACAAGTGGACATGTTTTCACGTTGGAAACGATGATGGCGATTATGGAAAAGGTGCAATGTGCACAGATTGTATGTATGTACAGTACAAGATGATGAATGTATAGTGTTACAGAGAGTCGTGGCAGCATCCAATGTCTTTCCCAGCGTCTAACAGTGTCTAGAATGCAGCCATTAACCAAATAGTACGTGTGCTGTCTCTATTTTGAGCCAGTTCCTTGTTCCCAAAACGCCATGCAACCAAAAAAAGGGGGAATCATTCCGGCATATCCCATGCAAGCGAGATGTCTTGTGTGTGTAATTATGTCTTGTTGGAGATGTGATGTATGTATAGTGTTGATGGATATCGAGTCTTAGAAGTCTCGGGGAGGAGGGCCGTTCTGGGCCATCTCGACGTCGCGGGGGTAGATATTGCTGCTCGACCCGTTACCGCTGTCAACGTCGTTGGGTGTGGCAGAAGCAGAGGGGACGTAGTAGGACTTGGGGTACCTCGCGTCGGGGCTCTTTGTGCGGACGGCAGGGTAGAGGTCGATGACGAAGGAGATGGCGTAGAAGGTGAAGATGAAGGAGATAATCCACTCGAGGACGGCGGCGGCGTCCCGCTTCTTCTGACGGCTGAGGACGCCGAAGGCGACGATGAGGGCGAACTCGACGATGATGAAGGTGAGCTTTACCCAGAAGGAGAAGCGGAGCATGCGGTGATCGCGGTATTCTGGTGTTGTTAGAGAGTGTGTGAGTGACGAAAGTAAGGGTATACATACTCTTGCCGAGACGTTGGTATTCAGAGCATATGAATACGGCAGAAATGAGATAGCCTCCAATAAAGAGTCCGAGGAACAAGTTATGCAGCACCTTGTACTTGCCAGTCTTGAAAATCGACAAGCAAATAAGCCCAACAGTACCAACAATGGCAAACACCATGGACAAGATACTGAGAATCTTTTCGCCGAGCGAGACGTTGGGGACGAGGCGGCCGTTGTGGCGCAGCCAGCGCTCCGAGAAGAAGGCGAGGTCGAGAAACACTGAAGTCAGGACGCAGCCGACGATGAAGAGCGGCTGGAGGCGGCCGGCGCCGACGTTGGAGATGTAGGCGATGTTGGCATTCTCGTTCATGGTGGGGTAGCGGCGGCCGTGCTGGTTGACGAGCCATTCGAGGAGGAGGCCGAGGAGCATGCCGCACCAGACGAGGCCTGAGATGATGGGGAACCACTGGATACTATTAGCAGGTGAAGAGGGGTGAGTGAGTTTGGTGTTGAAGACGTACCCAGTATGAGAATACTCCTTTTACAGCCATTTTGGCGGTGGTTGTGATGACGATGTTATTGTGGTGTTGATGTACAAGTGAAGCTCTCGCGTGTACCCAATCGAGCAAGCAAGTGACAGTACACAAGTAATTGTTGAGTGTTAAATAAACCGTCACGCGACAAACGGCGCAGATGTAGAAGATAAAGAAAGAGTATAAAGAAGAAGAAAAAAAGATTGGGGAGGATGATGTCAAGTATATGCTATGGGTCACACAATACGTAAGGAAAGGTATGGAGTCGTTGTGATTCTTCTCGGCCGGGAACTAAAGTATTTTAGCTTCAATGCACCCGACGATCTCGGACGCATCGGACAGCCCGGGGTCCCGCAACGCGTAAAGTCCGTGAGAGCGAATGACTCCAGCTTTTTTTTCTCTTGGTAAGACTCAGCCCTGTCGATTGGCTTTTCCCGATGGAGTAAATAATCAAGAGCACGCGGAGGCAGTGAAAGAAGAAAAGATGAACTGCTGTAAACCTGTGGCGCGGACGTGGCGTGGTTTGACAGGGGGCTAGCGCGGCGGTTCAACTGGTGACGCGGCGCGGCCCAGTCAAGAAAGCGTGGCGTAGCAGAAAGAAGAGAAGGAACAAGACAAAGAGAGAATAGACTCAATGAAATGCAGTTTAGCTTGCTTTTGAAAAGAAGAGTACGTATTACAAAGAAAAAAAGGCCAAGAAAAAAGAAGGCACGCGACATTGACACGATAGCGAAATTACTCGGTAAATGCAAACAAAGGAACTTTCACATGACATCATACCACATTTTTTCTTTTCCCCTTCCCTTGGATTACATCATCAAACTTTCCCCCCCCCCCCCCCCCGCTCATGACTTGGCTTGTGGGGCTGTGCTTTACATCCCTGATTCAGGGCAGAATGTCATCTTTTGACGTCACAAGTTCCGCTTTACAAGAT
>SSHR01002785.1:0-13757 GCA_006518225.1 Fusarium neocosmosporiellum
GCGAGGGGAGGGGGAGGGGGGGGGGGAGGAAGGGGGAGGAGAGAAAGGAGGAAGGAGGAGGAGGGGGGGGGGGGAGGGGGTTCTGTTTGAAAAGGCCAATGGGCGTGGCGCAGAGAACAGTCAGGGACGGGAAACCTTAAGGATATAGAATAAAGTGAAGCAAAGGGAGTTGAGTAAGAAGCCAAGACTTGAGAGCATGAGGAAAACCATAAGGCAGGGTCTAGCCAATCACATAAAGACTAGGATCCCCCTCTCTCCCTTGAACGTCAGCCTGAGAGGAGGGGTGGCCGCGCCGTTGCATTACGCAACTGACGGGTCAAACGACAAATACAAAAATCACGAAGAGAGCGAAAAAGGGCTTCGGTTAGACTGAGCCAAGCTTTAGAGTCCAAGGGTCAGCTCCTGAGCCTTACGACTGCCATGCTCGAACCGGGGCAGTGTGTTACGCAACCCTCAGCCCAGTTTGTGGGGAATCCCTCGTGTGCCCCTTGAAGGTGATGACAGGGGACTGGGCAGAATGGCTTCTCGGAGAGGCGCAGCAGCGGGCTTTAAATGACCTTGTGTGAGATGGATAACGAAAAGATCCTATTGCGAGGCTGGCGCCTGTTTGGGGTCATGGATGAGATGAGGGCCACGTACTCCGGGCTTGAATGGGCCACTCTTGCTTGACTTTAAGCTATTTGACCTCTTGAGTCTGTGAAGCAACCAATTATTTCCACTTCATGTATTCCCGAGGGGCCTCGTCACAGTTTCAGATTGGTCGTTATATGTAACTGAATGTGTTGGAGTTGCTGTTGTCTATCGGCAAGTCTGATAAAACCGTCCAAGAGAGCATACATGGCCTCGAGGTAACCAATGACAATCGATAGGGTATCCAATGGCATGTGAAAAGAGCCTTGCGCAACACGTTGGTGCTGCCCTTTAAACAATAAACTGAGCAAGAATTGGTACAAGACCAAGTGAAGACCACGCAAAGGTCTCAGTCATGACGTTGCATTCTAACCGTTACAACGGTCATTCAACGTTGGTTGGTTGTAACTGGCCTCTAAACTCGCACCATCATGAGCCAAGTTTGGTAGCGGTGTAAAGGGACAAGGCCTCCCAATTTGCTTCACCGCAGCTATGGGCATTACGAACCAACGAGTGCAACAAGGGCATTGAAATCAGGTTCTTGCATGGTTCTTGGTCATGTTACAAGACACATTTAGACAATTTACTGCGGTTGTTGCACTTCCGCGATTACATAATCTCCGAAACCCGCTGAACGCCAAGTCTCCGACCATCAACCGCGAGCGAGAATCATATGCTCGAGAAATTGTTCCAAGGTCCTTCGCTGCGATTAGAGCCTCCTACTCGCTAGGACTTGGTCATCTTCCCCCTCCTGGTCGCCCACGACTATAATCCGCTCGGATGCACTCGCCAGGGCTTCGCGCCCTTGTCCATCCCGCTGCTGCCCTCGCCGCCAGAGCCCCGCGGTCCCGAATCCTCGGCGCCGCCTATCGATCCTTTCAGACATCGTCTACTTGGCTGAGCGGTGGCGGGAGTGGCAGTGGTGCAAACAATGGAGACAAGCCTGCGGGTGAATCATCGACGGTAGAAGGAGAGGATGTACAGCCACAGAATGGCACCGAATCGTCTTCAGGTCGTTCACGACTTCGAACCTCAAGTTCTCTAAAGAATCGTATCGCTCGCAAGAACGCCGCTCCAGCTCTACCTCCGGTCAAGCTTCCCCAGACATTCCTCGACGAAAACGTCACTCTTCACAATGCCTGGCGCAGGCCTCGCCTCCCAATTGCTCTCGCC
This sequence comes from Fusarium neocosmosporiellum, assembly GCA_006518225.1. Taxonomy (NCBI): domain Eukaryota; kingdom Fungi; phylum Ascomycota; class Sordariomycetes; order Hypocreales; family Nectriaceae; genus Fusarium; species Fusarium neocosmosporiellum. The sequence continues at coordinate 1,804 of SSHR01002785.1, forward strand.
GAAGACGCAAAACACCCCAAGACGTCGTCCATCTTTGTCGATCCTCGGCCGAGCGAGAACACTCCTCGAGTACAAGAGTCCAACAAGGCGCTCGAGGAGTACTTTGACAAGACTCTCAATGCCTTAATAGAAAAGGCTGGAGACCGAGCTGGCGAGCTTGTCAACCCCGACACCGACTCGAGTAACACTGAAGAGCTCGTTCACAAACTTACAAGCATCACCCGCGTCTACGATATGCTCCTCGATTCGGCGTGGCACCTTACCGACTCACTATATCCCGCCCGACATGCGCACTATACATATACCTCCCGGCCGTTTTGGTGGTGGAATTACTACAAGGACTTTGACCGCCATAGTCAAGAGTTCCGCGACCAGTTCTTGTCTGTCCAGACTGCCATTGACAGCATCCTCGACTACGACTGGAGACTGGACCATTCCTTGTCTCAGGCCATCGCTGACCTACCCGTCCTCACCTTTTCCTCTATCCGATCCGCCCTCCGTCGCGAATTGACAACATCGGCACCGGCTGACTCCAAGTCGAGGAACCTCAAGCGCCAAATCACCATCATTTCCATGTCTGGTTATAGCGGTCAAGCCATATCAGAAGCAGTCGCGGAACATGCGGCGTACTTTAACGATGCCGACTTGATCCGCTTAGATGCTCAAGACCTGTCAGTACTGGTGGGAGAATATCTCGGGCAGGACTGGGCTTATTCGAGGGGCTCTCTGTCAACTATGGGGTTCCGCGCCGCTGAGATGAATGGAAAGCTATACAAAAACCCAGAACTCCCATCACGCGCAACGGAAGAAGAAGACAACGACCAGGAAACCGTGAGCACCCGTGCAGCTGCAGGTTCGCTCGAGGATGAAGTTCACAAGATAAAGCAGGGTGGCTATGACCCCTTTGACAAGTGGGAGAACCTCAAGATGGACAAGATTTTGGATCAACTCACACAGGCTGCCGAGCTGAAGCACGGCTCGGCTCGTGATAAGCCTCTTCTCATTCATGTTCACGACTTTGTGGAGCTCAGTATGACCCTGGAGGGATCGATTCTGATTGCACGGTTGAGGAGTTTGGTGGATGCAGCCTGGCAACAGGGCGCCAAGATTGCCATCTTTGGAACCTCCTCGAGTGAGCAACCCTCGGATGAGTATCAAAGCGTTCTCCGAGAACTCTCCTTCGGAGATTTTGTCATCTCTCGACATATTGAACCGCATCGCACTCTGAGGCAACCCAAGCCGTCTGGTGGCTCTCAAGTCTCTGACGACCCCTTCCCTCTGCAAGACACGGATCTGTTTGTGGAGAATGTGCGGAACGTGAATCGGATGCTCAAGTCACTTGGGGGTCATCGACTTCTGGACTTTTCAAATGACCACATGAAGATCTTTATGCGTGCCACCGACACGCGGGCCCAGATGCTCAAGAAGTCGATCCTCCCCCTGCCTGAAGTGTACAATATTGCGTGTGCCGCGAAGCGACATGAGGAGGAAGCAGAGGGCGCAGCAGCAGGAGGGGTGTATGAAAGACTTCTCATGGGTCCCCTGAGGCAACGGCCTGGACAACAATTCTTGGACGACCCTGAGCCGGAAGAGAAGGCAAGCGCCCAAGAGACACAGAAGAAGGCCGAGGACTCGCAAACCGCCGGCCGGGCATCAATGAAGCTGAACGAGTATGAGAAGCGTATATCCTCGGGGCACATCAACCGCCAGAACCTACGGACCACATTTGACGATGTTCATGTTCCCAGGGACACCATCTCTGCCCTCAAGCTCCTTACATCCTTGGCTCTGGTACGCCCGGATGCCTTCTCATACGGTGTCCTGGCCCAGGACAAGATCCCTGGATGTCTTCTATACGGTCCCCCGGGCACAGGCAAGACTCTCCTGGCAAAGGCTGTTGCCAAGGAGAGCGGTGCAAACATGTTGGAGATCAGCGGTGCCACCATCAACGACAAATGGGTGGGTGAGAGCGAGAAGCTCATCCACGCCGTCTTTACCCTAGCCAAGAAGATCTCACCCTGCGTCGTCTTCATTGATGAGGCCGACTCGCTCTTGGCCAACCGAAGCATGCTTGGTGCTCGCGCATCTCACCGCTCTCACATCAACCAGTTCCTCAAGGAGTGGGACGGTCTGGAGGAGACCGAAGCCTTCATCATGGTGGCTACAAACCGGCCCTTTGATCTTGATGACGCCGTCCTTCGACGTCTGCCACGCCGCCTCCTTGTCGACCTCCCCCTCCAGCCTGACCGCACCGCCATCCTCAAGATCCTCCTCAAGGGCGAGGAGATGGACCCATCCGTCTCGCTCGAGGAACTCGCCAAGCGCACACCTTACTACTCGGGCTCAGACCTCAAGAACGCCTGCGTCGCCGCCGCCATGGCCGCCGTCGAAGAGGAGAACGAGGCGGCCGCCCGGCACACGGGGCCGGAGCCCTACGAGTACCCCAAGAAGCGCACCCTCCGCCAGGAGCACTTTGACAAGGCGCTGCGGCAGATCCCCGCCAGCATCAGCGAGGACATGGAGTCGCTCAAGCAGATCCGCAAGTTTGACGAGGAGTACGGCGCCAAGAAGAAGGGCGCCAAGAAGACGATGGGCTTTGGTGTCGGTGCTGACAAGAAGCTCGCTGATGCAGAAGAGGTGCGCATCCGTCGAGGAAGTCCTTGATCAAGTCCAGCCGAAGCTTGGTTTCCTTTTTTTCCCTTTTTGTTTCAATGGGTATCATTTGCAGGGGACGGCGTGGGGAGCTTTCGTTTTACTATCATAGACTCGGGTAGCTTTGGGAGACATGAACTGACCAGATGGAAATAAGCATTCAAGGTGTCTTTGTTTCTCGCCATCTTTTTGGGCATGAGTTGAATATAGCATGGGCTCAAAAAGGAACTTGCACTGTAAGAAAAGTGTACTATATCATATCAGAAGCAACGCGTCTAAAGATGCAAAAGGCTTGTGGTAAGGGTTGGCCTGAGCTGGTCTCTTTATCGAACTACCTATTATTATACAATTGCCTGCTCTTGTTCAAGTTTCATGCTATATTTGTTCCGTCTTATTACCAAAATAACTGTGGATGATGTGCTATTCTCCAGCTAGCCTCATGCTTCTGTCGACACTTTGATCCCCTCTGCGGCGAGAGCTCTCTGGTAATCCGCCTGAGCCTTCTCCAGCGCATCAATAGTCGGCTGCATCAGTGACATGACGGCTGGACGGCCACCGCCCACCCTGTCCGCCTTCCAGCGGATCTTCTTTCCCGTACGCTCAAAGTGATCACGGATCTCCTTCTTGCGGGTGCGGATGATTTCCTCTCGCTCCTTGTCGGCCTCATCTGCGACAGCGTTGATGCGTGCAATGGAACGGTTCAGTGACTCGGCGAGATACTGCAGTTCTGCAGCACGATCCGCGTCTCCTGAGAGGAATGCGTTCCAGAACTGGTGTAGGAACTCAATGGTGGTGGTATGAGTAAGGCTGCACTTTCGAGCAAGTTCAGCAGGAAGGCCCATGGGTGTAAGGGCATCAGAGTCATGACCATACTTTTGCGCACGTTGCTGACGAACGCCCTTCATGACGTCCTTGTCCGCAGCTTTCAGAGCAGATCGTGAACCAACATGAGCACGCTTGGGAGCATCGTCGTCGCTATCGCTCTGTTCATCAAAGCCGATGGCTGCTTGGAGATTGATGCCTCCTGCACCATCGCCCTCGAGGGTTTCGAGATCGCCCTGAATCTCGAAGAGCACATCGCTGGGGGCCTGGCTTTCAAACAGGCGGGCGTTGGACGAGGGCGCTGTTTCATGTTTGGAGAAGAACTTGTTCTGCTCCTTGACATTGAGCATGATACGATGCTCCTTGGCATCCCCCTTCAGATCGCGGAGTGCGAGCTGGTTATAAGTGTTGTAAGCTCCACTGACATCCTCGGCATTGGAGTCAGATGGGGCGACGTTGGCCATGATCTTCTCGCTGAGGCTGTTGAGGGTCTTTACAATGGGAACGTTAGTTCTGGGACGCATCTCAATATCCTTGGCATTTCCGCTCTTGAATCCGCCCTGGTTCTCCTCGTTGGCCTCGATATCGATGATGTGAGGAACCTGTTGTGCCATGATCTTGCTTTGCACAGCTACCGTATTCTCGCTAGGGTCGTACTTGTCGAAGAGGGGGTCATTGGGATCATTCTCGGTGACTCGCTCGCCCCGTAGCTTCTTGGAGAGTCTACTAAGAAAGAAGCGAGACCAGAACTCGGCCTCGGAGAGCCGAGGGACATTCTCGTTGTAAACGCGCTTGATCAGAGGATGTTGGGCAAAGATCATTTGAACCTGCTCAACACTAATGTTAAGCTTGAGCTCTCCATCGACAGTCTTGGGCTTCACTGTCGAGAGAACGTTGTAGGCTCCCTTCTTCTGGTTGGTCTCAATAGCATGAGCTCGGAGAAGGTTTGTCCGCGTTGACCAGAACTGTGCGTTGAAAGCAGCTCCTGAGATAGAATCAGGTTTGGTTTGCATGGCCTCCATATAGGTCTGGTTAAGACTTGTGTCCTTTGACATCAGGGACCGCTGTAGCTCGATGTCATTCTTCAAATGGGCATCATCAAACCAGCGAAGAGAGGTAGGCTGAGAGTTGACAGCACTGGCGAAAGCCATGGATGCTGAGCCGCTACCCGCGTTTCCATTTGCTGTTGGAGTTGAAGAGCCGCCTGTGCCTGTACCTGTGCCTGTGCCAGGGGCAGATGGCTTTGGTACGCTGGCATCATTGCTGCGAGCAGCAGCCAACAGGCTTGACAAGAGGTCCTTTACAGCTTTGGCCTCTGCCTTGGCCTCCGGAGTGTTGAAGTGAAAGAGATATGTGGCAGGGTCGGCACTCTCGGAAGTCTTTTCAAAGACCTTGAGCATCACCTTTGCCGAGGTGTCTGGTGTCTGTTGAAGGTCTGGGACCGACGTTAGTGAGAGAAAGCGCGTTCGCGCAGGCTGTCCCGACTCACTGGTGATGTTGGAAACGGAGAGGGAGACGGTGGGAGGGCCGCCGGAGTTTGGAGTCCAAGTGACAAACTGATAGTCACTGGTGAGCGTCAGGATGCCATCCTTCTTCTTGAAGAGGGTGCGGCCAACGGGGATGGCCATGGTGAAGGTGACGACGACGCGACGAGCTTGACGCGGCTACGAGGAAAGGCACGAGAACTCGACCCCCTGAGGGGACTTGCGTCGTGGAATTCTACGCTGAGATTCCGTCTCAAAAGCTCTGGGGATGGATGGATTCGCAGATGTCGTTGAGAGGACCTCCAGGCAGAAGGCTGGGACAGCAACTGATGAGGAACAGGCGGCCTTTGCTGGCGAGGATAGCGACTTGGTTCACGTGAGTGTCTGATACGGCTTGTCTCTGATGAGGCTGTCTGAGACCAGAATAACCTGGCCTGTCTGCTTGCTTGCTCTTGGCAGCTTGGGATGGATGTCGTCGTCAAGGCTTTCTTTCGCTTCCCCCAAAGCTTCGAGAATATCATCTATCCCTAAAAGTACGTAGCCTTGCGCTGCTGCACCGGAGTGGGGCCTGAAAAAGTTGGCGCCCGTGGAAGTGGTAAGTGGAGCCGCCGCCTGACGTTGGCACCTGCTGCAAAGCCGACTCCAACCTGCAGGGCCTGACCTGAAGAGATGAAAGAATGCACCGCAGGTCAGCAAGGTGGGAAATGAGGGATAATGATGAGGGTGAATGGGAAATGCGTGATTGGAGAGGTATCAGGAACTTGAGCCATTTATTCTGTGGCATCTTTTCACAGACGAATGCCTCGATGGATATCATCAACAGCCTCTTCACCTCACTCACCGAGGAATCACCAGGCACAGCTACTCCAACTGTGGCTGGTGGATTGTCAATTGCTCGCTCACCCGTGGCTGACCCTTCCCCTGACCTTCAAACCCTCCCCAAAAAAAAAAACCTGGAATGCACGTCCCATCCGACACCGAGTCGCTGACCTTGTGGCGTCGGCTATTGACCCTGTTTAAACCACGTAAAACTTCACGATGGTTACTCCGCAATCTTGGTCGTTTCCCGTGCGCCCCGATGCGCCTGACACCTCCCATATCTGTACCCTACCCAGCCCAGACCAGACCGTGCGAGGATGGTGTCTCCTTTCCAGATTTACCGCAATGACAGGCCACTCTTCGGCTACTCGCAGCCTACGAGGGCACGATCCTTCAGCCATGATCCGTTTGATCCTGCAAAGAAACCCCCCAGCTGCGCCCTCAAATCGCGGGGAAATACATACACACAGCCTTGGCGACGAGCCGGGTAGACGGACGTCATGACGGTACAGTGTGTCCGGGGATCGGTACGGTCACGGCCAAGCAACGTCCAGGGCGCGCGGTGATCCTCGGTAAACACACCTCGACCCCCGAGCCAGACCCCCAAATGCCCCGAAAATGCGAGTGGGCTCCCCCAATGGCAGTGGTCACCGCTGCCCACGGTCACCTCCAAAACACTGTGCGGCATCTCGCCCCGGAGGTCAAAGACCGAGTGACTTGCCGCGCTGCAAACCCCTGCAAACCATGCTGCAAGCGGCTGGGCCGCGCCGTGCGCTTCCCACTAGATCCGCACTGTTTTTCTCGGTCACGGCTGCCTCTGACCAATCAGCGCCTGGCTCCCTCACGGCCAGAACCGGGTTTGCCGGGGGCGTCATCGTATTTTTCCAAGCAGCAGGACATCAAAGGCCAGCAGTGAGCTCCAGTCGGTCTCGGTGGTCACAATTTCTTCTCCCGCTGGGTCCCTCCAGTTTCATTCCTGTTCCTGTTTCTCTGTTCGTTCCTGATATACTCCTCCTCCCGCACTATTCTATCCTACTTCCCCTCCAATTCCTCTCTCCCGTCTGAGCTGGGAACTAACCGTCCGCAACGACTTACTCCGCCGTTCCTTTGTGTCGCCATCTAGAGCTACCGGGGGATGCTTCCAATCGATATCCTCTAGTTCTTCAGCCCGCCCCCCTTGACCTGTCCTCGTTCCTCCACCACACTACTCGCCCATCATGTTGAGGAATTCGTTCTGCAGAGCTAGCTCCCAGCTCCTCCGCGGTGCTAGATGCTCCGCTGCCTCGTCTTCGGCCTCTATCTCGACCGTCTCGGCTCGCACTTCATCATGGAAGCTTGCTGCCTCCCGCCGGCCTCTGGCCCTCGCTGCTCGTCGCGGCTATGCGACCAGCGCGACCTCGTCGCCTCCCGACCCCAACGATAACTTCCTCTCCGGGAGCACCGCCAGCTACATCGACGAGATGTACATGCAGTGGAGACAGGACCCCGAGAGTGTCCACGTCTCGTGGCAGATCTACTTCAAGAACATGGAGAGCGGCGAGATGCCCATCTCCCAGGCCTTCCAGCCTCCTCCTAACCTGGTCCCCAACATGACCGGTGGTGTTCCCCGTCTCTCTGGCGGCCTCGAGGCTGGCTCCGACGTCACCAACCATCTCAAGGTCCAGCTTCTCGTCCGCGCCTACCAGGCCCGTGGCCACCACACCGCAAAGATTGATCCCCTCGGCATTCGAGGTACCAATGACGCCAAGGGTTTTGCCAACATCAAGCCCAAGGAGCTGACCCTCGAGCACTACCAATTCACCGAGAAGGATCTTGATACCGAGTACACCCTTGGCCCCGGTATCTTGCCTCGCTTCAAGCGCGACGGTCGCGAGAAGATGACCCTCCGCGAGATCGTTGATGCTTGCGAGAGGATCTACTGCGGCTCCTTCGGTGTCGAGTTCATCCACATTCCTGACCGTGAGAAGTGCGACTGGCTTCGCGAGCGTCTCGAGGTCCCTACCCCCTTCAAGTACTCGGTTGACGAGAAGCGCCGTGTCCTGGACCGTCTCATCTGGAGTTCCAGCTTCGAGTCTTTCCTGGCCACCAAGTACCCCAACGACAAGCGATTCGGTCTCGAGGGTTGCGAAACCCTTGTTCCCGGTATGAAGGCTCTCATTGACCGCAGCGTCGACTATGGTGTGAAGGATATTGTCATTGGTATGCCCCACCGTGGTCGTCTCAACGTCCTCTCCAACGTCGTCCGAAAACCCAACGAGTCCATCTTCAGCGAGTTCGCTGGTACGACAGGTGCCGAGGATGAGGGCTCCGGTGATGTCAAGTACCATCTCGGTATGAACTTCGAGCGACCTACTCCCTCTGGCAAGCGCGTCCAGCTCTCTCTGGTCGCCAACCCTTCGCATCTGGAGGCCGAGGACCCCGTCGTCCTGGGCAAGACCCGTGCCATCCAGCACTACAACAACGACGAGTCTACTCACCGCACCGCCATGAGCGTTCTGCTCCATGGTGATGCTGCTTTTGCTGCTCAGGGTATCGTCTATGAGTGTCTCGGCTTCCACTCTCTCCCCGCCTTCTCCACTGGCGGTACCATCCACCTCGTCGTCAACAACCAGATTGGTTTCACCACCGACCCTCGATTCGCCCGCTCTACCGCCTACTGCACGGATATCGCCAAGGCCATCGATGCCCCCGTCTTCCACGTCAACGCCGACGATGTCGAGGCTGTCAACTTTGTCTGCCAGCTTGCTGCCGATTGGCGCGCCGAGTTCCAGCACGATGTCGTCATCGATCTCAACTGCTACCGAAAGCACGGCCACAACGAGACCGATCAGCCTTCCTTCACCCAGCCTCTCATGTACAAGCGCATCACCGACAAGGAGCCCCAGATCGACATCTACGTCAACAAGCTGATTGAGGAGGGTTCCTTCACCAAGGAGGACATTGATGAGCACAAGCAGTGGGTTTGGGGCATGCTCGAGGAGAGCTTCACCAAGTCCAAGGACTACACTCCCACCTCCAAGGAGTGGACCACCTCTGCCTGGAACGGCTTCAAGTCCCCCAAGGAGCTTGCCACCGAGGTCCTCGCCACCAACGAGACTGCTGTCAAGCCCCAAACTCTGGAGCACATTGGTGAGGTTATTGGAAGCGTCCCCGAGGGCTTCCAGGTTCACCGCAACCTGAAGCGAATTCTCACCAACCGAACCAAGTCCGTTGTTGAGGGTAAGAACATCGACATGCCCACTGCTGAGGCTCTGGCCTTTGGTTCTCTCGTCACTGAGGGCTACCATGTCCGTGTCTCCGGTCAGGATGTCGAGCGTGGTACCTTTTCTCAGCGCCACGCTGTGTTCCACGACCAGGAGACCGAGGACACTTACACCCCCCTCCAGCACCTGAGCCAGGACCAGGGCAAGTTTGTCATCTCCAACTCGTCCCTGAGTGAGTTCGGTGCTCTTGGCTTCGAGTACGGTTACTCTCTGTCCTCTCCTCATGCCCTCGTCATGTGGGAGGCTCAGTTCGGTGACTTTGCCAACAACGCCCAGTGTATCATTGACCAGTTCATCGCCTCTGGTGAGGTCAAGTGGATGCAGCGAACTGGTCTCGTCATGTCTCTACCCCACGGTTATGATGGTCAGGGCCCTGAGCACTCTTCCGGTCGTCTCGAGCGATACCTCCAGCTCAGCAACGAGGATCCCCGAGAGTTCCCTACCGGCGAGAAGCTCGTGCGCCAGCACCAGGACTGCAACATGCAGATTGCCTACATGACCTCTCCCGCCAACCTGTTCCACATTCTTCGCCGACAGATGCACCGACAGTACCGAAAGCGTGAGTTTACCCATTCCTTGCCTATCTATGACTTATACTAACTCTGATTAGCTCTCGTCATCTTCTTCTCCAAGTCTCTGCTCCGACATCCTCTGGCCCGCAGCAACATCGAGGAGTTCACTGGCGAGAACGCTGGCTTCCAGTGGATCATCCCCGACCCTGAGCACGAGACTGGCGCCCTCAAGCCTCGTGAGGAAATTGACCGAGTCATTCTCTGCAGTGGTCAGGTCTGGGCTGCCCTTCACAAGTACCGTGCCGAGAACAACATCGACAACGTCGCCTTCACCCGCATTGAGCAGCTGAACCCCTTCCCCTGGCAGCAGCTCAAGGAGAACCTGGACCAGTACCCCAACGCCAAGACCATCGTCTGGGCCCAGGAGGAGCCTCTCAACGCCGGTGCCTGGAGCTTCACTCAGCCTCGCATTGAGACTCTGCTCAACAACACTGAGCACCACAACCGCAAGCACGTCATGTACGCCGGCCGCAACCCCAGCGCGTCGGTGGCCACTGGTCTCAAGCAGGTGCACAACAAGGAGGAGCAGGAGTTCCTCAAGATGGCTTTCACTGTGAAGCAGGACAAGCTCAAGGGCGAGTAAAGAAATGGTTATTAGCAGGACAGGTTCCGGGGAGGTAAACTGAATGGCATTGGTACTGGATGGATGGATGAATGGGCTATTATACATGGACACTAATCGTTTGGGAGGGAAGAAGCAACTACAACAACTACAACAAAAGCCGTTGGATCTGGGGAGCAAGCAAGCAAGCTAAGCTCTTCATGTAAACCACTTGTATCATACCCTCCTAGATGAAGGACACAGACATTTGCGCCCTGGGTTTCCATTAGCATTATGGGCATTTGGAACGAACGACAAGGCATGACATCTTTTTTGTGCGATTAAATTACTTTTGGGATATATTGGCGATGCATGATATAAACAAGGATATGCCTCTTGACGGAACCTCGGAACTTGACTGATATGCATATTCATTTATTGTGCGTGTGAATTTTTTTTACTGTCTTAGATTGATAGATGCACTGCTACCTCGGCGCATCGACCTCAACCTGCCACGGCCGCACTATCCCGTCATCGCCCGTAGTAACCAGCATCTCTTCCTCGCCGCGACGCTCGGATCCGGCATCGTATCTCCGACACCAGGTAATGTGGTTGACCTCGTAGGGGCCGTGAGCGCCGGGGTGGGTCGCGAGCAATCTCCATGGTGAAGATGCAGATGTAGATGCCGAAGGTTGCTGGGCTTCCTCGGCGTTGGCCTCCGGGATATCTCCGCCCGAGCCATCATCCTCCGTGTACAGCGCCACGACGCCGTCGCTTCCGGTGCTCGCCACGAGACCCGTCTGCGCGCTCCAGGTCACCGAGTAGATGTCGCGGGTATGCGCCTTTGGGAGGACCGCCGTGCATGTCCACTCCTCCCGCAGGGACCGACGCATCGTGTTGGGGATGCCTCCCAGGGCGCTCCTCGAACCTGCACCTGTGCCGTCCTCGGTGTCCTCCTCTTGCTGCAGCGTCCACACGCGGATCGTCCCGTCGGCAGAGAAGGTGAGTAGTCGTGGGAAGAGGTCTCCTGGCCGTGGGCGAGACTCCCACTGGATACCCCAGACGGTTCCCTCGTGGCCCTCGAGGACGGCAACGCACACCCACTCCGCATCTCCATCCTCACGCCAGATGCGCACCGTGTTGTCGTAGCTGGCACTGGCGAGCACGTCGGACGAGTAGCTACGCCGGGCGTTGCGGCCTGGCAGGTCGGGACACCATGCCACGGCCTTGACGTCTCCCTCGTGCTCGTTGAGGACGGCGATCGTCTCCCACTCGTCGTCGGCCTCGGAGGCGCCAATGTCTTCCCAGATCCAGACCGACTTGTCGCGCGAGCACGTCGCCAGGTACGTGCCCGAAGGACTAAACGCGCACGACTTGATCTCCGAGTCGTGACCCTCGAGCACCAGCGTAAACTCCCAGTCCTTGTCGCCGGGTGAGTCGTCGTCGCCGGAGTCGTCGTTTTTCCTCCGCACGTTGCGCTGTGTCACTTCAACCTCCAGCTCACCACCCTGCGCCGCCTCATCGCCGTCCCATCGCCAGATACCGGCTGTCGAGTCGAAGCTGCCCGTGACGAGGCACAGCCGGTGCGGAGGGAGGTGAGGCTTCCATGCCGCCGAGCGGACGGAGCGGGTGTGGCCGCCGGTAAGAGTGCTGTGAGCCGAGGCTGTAGACAGGGAGAAGACTGTGACGGCCTTGGAGTGGGCGGTCGCGAGGAGGGGCAGCGTCGGGTGAGGAATCGAGGCCCAGGCGCGCTCGTGGAGGTCGGGCTTGAAGGGTGGGAGGGCGATGATGCGGGCCGAGG
>SSHR01002788.1:0-25115 GCA_006518225.1 Fusarium neocosmosporiellum
CCCCAAAGCATGGGCTGCATTGGCCCCTCTCCCAAGCCTCCTCAGCTTTTCTTCTCCCGCTTTCTACGTCAGGTACGTATGTTACCTGCGGCTTTCCGTTGCCTTGGCAAACCTCACCTTGGCTTCCCGCTTACGTATCAACCTGATGCCAACCTGATGATGGCACCATTCTCCTCCAGAACCCAGTGCCTGATATCTGGACCCTCACATCACGGTCACCCAGACCTCCATGTGATCACGTAGCTGATTCATGACCCATCATGTCCTCCAAACATCAGATCCATCCATCTCCGGCGTGTCACCCGTGGAGCCAAGTATCACGCCTTATGTGTATGCTTTACCATTTCGATAAAACCTCTGTGGGCTTCTTGAACACTTGAACATATTGTAACTATTGAAGAGCCGCTTCTGTCAATACACTCGATAGTAATCCAATTGAATCGTCTCTCTACACTCCAATCACCGTCATCATTCTTCAACTTTGACTCATAAACCCCTTTGGCAAACCCTACAATAAAGCCTTCACCCGAAAAATCTACGGAAACCATGCCCTTTCTTTTCGTCTTGGGCGCTCCCTCTGGTCCACCGGGTGCTTTTGGCTCGCACTGGAATACTGACCGGCGGACGTGTATTCTCCTTTGTACTGGGCGATGCTTCTGCTTTCCGGGAAGTCCGGGAAGAGGCCACGATGGTGGCGTTGGTCGTCGACGATTCTATAGCTATTTCATCTCTTTTCAAATCGTCATCCTTAGTGTTTGACGTCGTTTTGATCGAATCTGGATCCCAAGGCCTGGATGGCATTGTGAGCTTTTGCATTGAGGATCTGGCATCAGCAACACGGCTTTCCTCCATGCCCACCTCCGTAGCCTCAGGTAACGTGGAGCACTTTGTAGAATTCGAGTGCCAACTCCCATCTATATCGAAAACGCCAAACGAGCTCACACTTGACTTGCTAGTTTGTCGGGTGAGTCCCTCGGTCGCCATCTCTTCACTTCCTCTGCGTGAAATGCTCCCCGATCTCTTGGCATGTTTGCCATGCTTAGTTTTCTCATCATTGTCGATGCCGACCGACGCATCAGCTGCTCATTACGGGCGATGCTTATCGTGTCGGGAAATGGAATAATGTTTTGGCTCCAGACGTCCTCTAGGAGAACCTCGAGCCGCGCTCGTTCGCTTCGGGGCGGTGCCAGCACTGGGATCCTTGGCTTCGATGATACCAACGAATGTGAGCGGCCAAGGATTGGTACCGGCCCTGTGGTATTGACTGCCGATTTGACGAGGCTTGTGTTCTTCAGAATGACATGGACTTGGGCTGAATGCGGGATGGCGGTGGCTGCTCGATTGACAGAAACACTCCGAGCGATTGTGCCTACAAGAATGAGTTAGCAGCCCATGGCAAGGCGGCAAGAGTACACACCTGGTCGTCTAAAGATGGCACCTAAGCTCTTGATGTCAAAGGAGAGGAAGTTGTATAGCACTGATGGTTTCTCCGATTGCTCTAAATCCCGACTCCGTTGTAATCGACCTCGCCATTCAGTCTCTTCATTTGGACTGCAGGCTGTCATGACCAGCTCATACAAATCGTGCTGGCCTTCAAAGACCAGCTTCCAAGAGAAAGGAGCCAAGTGACATCGCAAGCCTGAAGAAGATATGTCAGATGTCAGTCTGTGTTTCTCCATACCAGTTCTTACCTCCTCCTTTGTCGACATCCTCAACCTTTGCACTGCGCAGATCAATGCAGGCCAAAATTGTGTATATCCGATCGGACTTGCCCCCAGAAGCAAGGCAGAGAACATCTTTGTACAACAAACAGATCATATACTGGCCCTCGACTCCGGCATCGGTCTCCCAACAAACGTGAAGTGCACCGCACAACTGAATGTGGCCAAAGGAACGAATCTGATTCTTTGAATCCGCATCAAGCCTCTGCTGAACCATTAGAATTCACACTTGACAGATTTTCTGTGAATCATACCCTGTCGGGGAAAACCAGACGATCCTGTAATAGCCAAGTCCTCTCTAGTGTCGTTTTCATGTCTTGGTTCGTGGCCGAGTTATTGATCTCAACTGTTGCTTCCCGAAGCCTCGCCAAGGCTGTTTCAACTTCCATGTGGGAGTTCGGACAGTCAAGCACTGGCGTGTGCTTGAGAAGTTCTGCAAACAGGAGCGGATATCTGCAAATTCTCTGGATAGGCTGAAGCCGACTGGATGTCAGAGTGCTCGGACTTATTGAAGGGGATTTGACATACCTTGATAAGAAGGTCATTAACGGTGAGGGCCTTGTTAGACCCGCCCTCTTGACCCTTGGGGGACCCAACGGAGAAGCCTAAAGCCTCAACCCCTTTTTGGTGAACCTCCCATTCGGGGAAACCCTCGTGTGCCGCTGCAATGTCCCTTCTCATCATCTCGAACTTTGCTCCGTACTCTTTATAGATGAAGAACTCGTGTGTCTCATTGTGAAGTTAGCGCATTGGCTTCGGCACTGATGAAACAAGGCCATGGCTTCCGTACCTTTTTGCTGAAAACCTTGGCAACTTCCGCCGCAACTTGAGGGTCAGCGAGCATCCCAGGTACATTCTGGAGTGCTTGTAGGTTGATACCACACTCAGGGAGCGTGTTCAAACCCCGTGATCGATTGTGACCGCTCTTGATGAGCGCGGGGTGGTCCAATTGAGAATACTCGGAGAAGGGGACCACACGGTGAAGGTCACCCAAGATTTCGTCGTGTAGCTGAAGAATGTGGTGCAAATTGCGATTAGTCGATGATCGTAGCTGCTTAGACAGGGAGGGAAGAGCTGCAAGCATGTTGACGTAGGTCTGATATGGTCAGCTGGCCCCAGTCACTTCAAGAATATAGAACTTACATTCATAAGGAAGCGGATGTCGCCAATGTAACTCTCCTCCGTGCTGATGAGCTCTTCTAAGATCTGTCGACGTTCGAATGCACGCTGAGTTGCAGTTAAATCCTCCTCAGCTCTCTCCAACAGCCCAACGTCCTTAGACACCCGAGGAGTAGAAAGAGAAGCTCGACTGCTGCGCTCTGCACGCGACCGGCCATGACGTCGGCGTGAAGGTGCTGCGGCGCTCGCGGTAATAAGGCTCGTGCTGGCGCTCTGTACAGCAGTGATGAAGCCCAGGGAGGATCCTGAGGATGGAAACCGACGCCTGAATTTGCGATGGATGACACGTCGGAATGGGTTGCTAGGCTCGGGATATTTGCATCTTTCATCACCAGTATATGCTTCTCCTTCCTCGCTCAGGCTGTTTCGTCGCTTGAGAGATCTCACCCACTTGCGGAATGGTAGTTTTGGCGGGGGATTCTCGGAGAGGTGATAATAATCATCAGGAGGTGCTGACCATCGCATCGGTCGTGAGTCTGTTGCTTTTGCCTTGGAGATATTTCGAGTGTTGGACTTATTCAAACTATGAGAAGCGTCTGTGGCATCGTTCTTTATGTTATTCGATCCTGGGCCAAGGTCGATGTCGAAAGCCTTGCCGAGCTCTTCCCAGGGGTTCTCATCTCGTGGTAAGACCGGAAGACCGGTTGTTGGCCAACTAGGCTGTTGAGAACTGTCAATATTTGGAGTAATACCAGAGGGTGAACTCGGAGGATCGATGGAGGCCATGCTGGAGAGCCAGCTAGGTGGTAGAGTCCAAGAAACGGAGTGATGTTGCGATCCCAAGAAACCAAAATAGCACTCAACAAGGCCGAACGTAGGCAGTCTCTCAAATCATAGCTGCAGTGATGGATGATGAGAAAGAAGTAGATGATCACAAAAGTCACGGTGAAGCCCAAAGTCGCGAAGAAGGATCTGGTAGAGCTGAACAGGAGCAGTTGCGACCCGCAGGTAGATATCGAGTCAAGGGAAGGAAGTGGTAAAGTGGAAAGAGGCCGAACTCTCCAAAACGCCCCTTCTCTGGCCTCTTCAGAAAAGAGCCCGGGAAGGGACTTTGAACGGAAATCGAGATCATCTTTCACCGCGCCTCTTGTCCGAGACTGTCAAGACTCTGCAGCTATAATGTCTTACACAGCGACGACGGCCCGGCTGCACTCACCTCCCAAAGTTCCAGGTCTCTGATGTTCGCGCAGCGCCGGCAGAAAGAAGCCATAGTATCACAATTCGAAGCGGTGAAACGAAGGCGTCACCTATGATGACCTTGCAGATGAAAGACAAGGCAAGGCGTGCTGTATCTGACATCACGAATGCTTGAAGACATGATGCAAGGTGACGGAGTTGAAAGAGCCAAATGCCCGCCGAATTGCCAAAGAACCGTAGTCACGACATCCAATGTCATGTGCGAGAGCTTACTCGAGTAAATATTGGTGAGAGTCTTGCATAGAGGTACTAAATCGGCAATAAATAAACATAGCTTCATGGCTTGCAGTGGCTTTCATATGAGCATGGGTGGACAAGCCATGTGAACAGGCGCCCGAGAAGTCTTGTGCTCATATCAGACCGTGTCCTTTCCGCAAATGACAAATGATCCGAGAACATCCATTGTCGAGATTTTTATGAGCCGTAAAACTCGGGAATCGAGGAGGTTGGGAATGAAACTCGAAGGATGGTCGATATCATGGTCGTAGAGATGTACGTAACTTGATGTTATTGGGATATCTGAGAATGTTGTCTCAAGCAAACATAGCCAGAAACTTTGAGGCGCCGGTCGGGTAGATAAAGAGTCGGCGTCATGAGGCGAATTGCCTCATTGCTTGTCTGTTGTCCTGGGCTATGTTGTTTCGTTCATGCTCGAACTCACCTGTCAATATGCCAAACATTTGATGTCGGTCTTACCTTTCTTTATAATAGGATCTGGCCGTGAGATGTGCATCAAATAAAACAAAGAGGAACCACTTTTGAAGTTCCGATAGGATGTTGGCCTGAAAAGCAGTTATCATGACTCCAGTTGATGTCTCATGGCTGACAGGGGCGGCATGTACTAGGTACCGGGACCTTGGTCAGATTTGGATACATGCATACTGTGCTATCTCGAGGTACAACAAGGCGTGGAATCTTGATGACTGGAGATACTCTCTGGAACTCGATTGATCATTGCGGCTCCAAAACAACATCTCCTCTTGGCCTCCCCACTGACCCTCTTCTCCATCACCAGCTTCATCAACAATTGGCGAGGACGGGCTCAACTTGGCACACGTCGACTCGAGCGCAAGTCTCGTGTCTTTGTGTAAGCCAGGCCGGCTCGGCATCGTGGCGGTGCAAAGAGGAGCAAGGCCGGAGAGGGGCAAAGTGGACGCCGATGGACCCCTGAGGCGAGGACCAGGCTTTGGGGGTTCCAGGGGAAACCTCAGTGGCTTTCCAGGGGTCTCCAGTGGACGAGCGATCCATCATCGAGGAGCAGGCTAGGCAGAAAGCGTCCGCCGGGGGTGTGGGGGGTTGTGCTGGCCGACTGTCCGAAAGCCGTGGCCGTGGCCGGACAAACGAACACGTTGGACTTTTGGCAGGCGAGAACTTCGGGGCAGACGAAAGCGGAAAAGGCAGCTTTCCATGCGATTCAGATCCCCAATACTATTCCTCCCCCATCCCTTTCTTCCATTTGTGGTACTTGGTGGTTGCCACGTGCGTGGGCCCTTTCTCGATCGCCTTGCCCTTTCCCGTCGTGACAAATCTACCATGACACGCCCGTGATTACCTACTCTCTGCCTCGTGTCTTTTCTCTCTTTTTCCTTGACTAGACTTCTTCGGTGGTTCTTTTCTTCTGCTTCTGCTTCTTCTTTTTCTCTTCTTTCGCTCTAGAGCCTCGTCTCCCAACCCCCATCGAGTTCTCTCCTTTGTCGCAAATCGCCAGATATCTGCTCGCCCATCTCCGTGAAGCCTCGTCTCGTGCGCTCGCCTCGCGCGCCGCCTGCAACCATGGAGAGCGCCTTCGCCCGCCCTGTCGACGATGTCCTCGCCAACTTTGACGTCGACCAGACCAATGGTTTGAGCGACGCGCAAGTTGATGAACTTCGCAAGAAACATGGGCGCAACTGTACGTTGGCCTCTTGGCACCCCCCGCGACAGCCCCGCTACCGGCCTCGACTGTAATCTAACTTTTGTGCAGCTATTCCAGATGAACCCCCGACTCCTCTGTGGGAGCTTATCCTCGAACAATTCAAAGACCAGCTTGTTATTATCCTATTGGGTTCCGCGGCCGTCTCCTTCGTCTTGGCTCTCTTTGACCAAGAAGAGGGTTGGAGCGCCTTCGTTGATCCCGTAGTTGTGAGTCCTCCACCAAGATCTCTGATATTGCCCAGGACATGGCGCTGACCAGCTTGATACCCTCAGATCCTAACTATCCTCATTCTCAATGGCGTCGTCGGAGTCTCCCAAGAGAGCAGTGCGGAAAAGGCCATTGCTGCCTTGCAAGAATACTCGGCCAACGAGGCCAATGTGGTGCGAAATGGTGGTCATGTTTCCCGAGTCAAGGCCGACGAGTTGGTGCCTGGCGACATTGTCACCGTGTCCATTGGCGACCGTATTCCCGCCGACTGTCGAGTTGTCGCCATCGAGAGCAATAGTTTCGCTGTTGACCAGGCTGTCCTCACCGGAGAGAGCGAGAGTGTCGGGAAGCGCGCCAGGACCGTTGTCGGAGACGAGAAGGCGGTTTTGCAGGATCAGACAAATATGCTATTCTCTGGAACTACCGTTGTTACTGGTCGCGCGAGAGCTGTCGTTGTTCTGACGGGCCCCAACACCGCTATCGGAGATATTCACGAGAGCATCACTGCTCAGATCTCGGAGCCGACACCCTTGAAGCAGAAGCTCAACGACTTTGGCGACAACCTAGCCAAGGTCATTACCGTCATTTGCATTCTGGTCTGGCTTATCAACATCCCCAACTTCAACGACCCCAGCCATGGAAGCTGGACCAAGGGTGCCATCTACTACTTGAAGATTGCTGTTTCTCTTGGTGTTGCTGCTATTCCTGAGGGTCTTGCTGTCGTTATCACCACCTGCCTCGCTCTTGGAACTAGAAAGATGGCCGCTAAGAACGCCGTGGTCCGAAGTCTTCCTTCTGTCGAGACCCTAGGAAGCTGCAGCGTTATCTGCTCCGACAAGACCGGTACTCTGACCACTAACCAGATGAGCGTCAGCAAGGTCGTGTACCTCAACGAGGACGGCGGCGATCTTACCGAGTTGGATGTTGAAGGCACTACTTTTGCCCCCCGAGGAGCCATCAAGTCGAATGGTGAGGTTGTTCATGACCTCTACAGCTCTTCTGCCACTCTCCGCCAAATGACTGAGGTTGCCGCTATTTGCAACGATGCCCAGCTTGCCTATGATTCCCGGACTGCCACCTTTACCAGTGTTGGTGAACCTACTGAGGGTGCTCTGAGAGTTTTGGTTGAGAAGATTGGACCTTGCGCCCCGGCTGATACTCGCCCCGAGGACTGCGTCCACTACGCCAGCTCGGTATACGAAAGGTCACTGCCCCGGCTTGCTACGTACGAATTCTCCCGCGACCGAAAGAGCATGTCAGTCTTGGTTAGCAACGGCAACGAGAAGAAACTCTTGGTCAAGGGCGCCCCTGAATCTGTCATCGATCGCTGCACACAGACTCTTCTTGGTCCTGGTGGCATCAAGGCGCCTCTTAGCAAGAAGGTTTATGAGCGTTTGATGAGCGAGGTTGTGCGATATGGTAACCACGGCCTCCGAGTTATTGCTTTGGCCAGCATCGACAATGTCCCCGAGACTCCTCTTCTTCAGTCCGCTACAACCACCGAACAGTACGCCCAGCTTGAGCAGAATATGACCTTCCTTGGACTTGTCGGTATGCTTGATCCTCCTCGAGAGGAGGTTCCTCGCGCTATCCAGCGATGCAAGGACGCCGGTATTCGTGTCATTGTCATCACTGGAGACAACCGCAACACTGCCGAGAGCATCTGCCGACAGATTGGCGTCTTTACCCAACACGAGGACCTTACTGGAAAGAGCTACACTGGCCGCGAGTTTGATCAGCTTTCTCCCAACGAGCAGCTTGAGGCAGCTAAACGGGCATCTCTGTTCTCTCGTGTGGAGCCCGGGCACAAGTCGCGTCTCGTTGACCTGCTTCAGTCCTTGGGCGAGGTTGTTGCCATGACTGGTGATGGTGTCAACGATGCCCCTGCCCTCAAGAAGGCCGATATTGGTGTTGCCATGGGCTCCGGAACTGATGTCTCTAAGCTGGCCGCCGACATGGTCCTTGCTGACAGCAACTTTGCCACCATCGAGGTTGCCATCGAGGAAGGCCGCTCCATCTACAACAACACTCAGCAGTTCATCCGCTACCTGATCTCTTCCAACATTGGCGAGGTGGTTTCCATCTTCCTGACGGCTGCTCTTGGCATGCCCGAGGCTCTTGTTCCTGTCCAGCTTCTGTGGGTCAACCTGGTCACTGATGGTCTTCCCGCCACGGCCCTGTCCTTCAACCCTCCCGACAACGACATCATGAAGCGCCGACCTCGCAAGCGAGACGAAGCCCTGATTGGCGGATGGCTCTTCTTCCGATATCTCATCATCGGCACCTACGTCGGTCTTGCCACGGTTGCGGGCTACGCTTGGTGGTTCATGTATAACCCCGAGGGTCCTCAGATTACCTTCCGCCAGCTGTCTCGCTTCCACCACTGCTCAGCCGACTTCCCCGAGATTGGGTGCCAGATGTTCTCCGACGACATGGCCAAGGCCGCGTCGACCGTTTCCCTGTCGATCCTGGTGGTCATTGAGATGTTCAACGCCATGAACGCCCTGTCATCGAGCGAGTCTCTTCTTACTCTCCCTCTGTGGAAGAACATGATGCTTGTGTATGCCATTGCCTTGTCCATGGCCCTGCACTTCGCTCTCCTCTACGTCCCCTTCCTCCAGTCGCTGTTCTCCATCCTCCCCCTGAACGTGCTGGAGTGGAAGGCGGTCATTATCATCAGTGCCCCTGTTATGTAAGTTGACGTCTGTTCCGCTTGAGGTCTCGGTAACAATTGCTGACCATCTCCAGACTCCTTGATGAAGTTCTCAAGGCCATTGAGCGACAGTTCTTTGTGCAGACGACAACCGACACGTCTCTCAAGACAAAGAAGGAGCAATAGAGAAGGATACAGTAGAGATTGGGGATCTGGCTCAGGCTAGAAGTTTACTAGAATCTGCATGTACCATATGGTAACAGCTCGAAAAAGCTGAGATAGACCTAGATGGCTGTAATGGCCTTTGATAAAGAAATTCGTAAACTCAGATTATAGGCAACGATTCGTCCAGATGCATGCACGGCCATATAATACAGCGACGCTTGCACGGGAGGATCAGTGGCTGCTTGCTTGCTCAGCCTGCTGATGCACTCATTACCCGGCGGTTGTATCGACCGAGTATCTACTCATACAAGATACATGAACCACCATTCTGTCCCCCGCTCTACATTCCCAGGCCTTTCCTTTCCGAAACGCCGCTCTAATCCTGTCGGCCCTTTAGTAATCGCTTGGTGACCTTGTCCTTCTCAATAATGTAAACGTGTGCGCCCCAACCGGATAGAGCATCACGGTCAACGGCATTGAGCAACGACTGGGAGATGGTCTCGAAGAGGGCATCGGGTTCCTAAGGAGCGGTGTTAGCATTGTTTCGTAGCATACGACCAGTGAATGTCCCCCGTCGTCATACGCACCATATCAGGCTCCCAAAGACCCTCGCACATGCCAAAGAGCTGCTCTGAAGCGGTTCCCGAGACGATAAAGTCCTTGGCAAAGTCGATGCAGCCGATGCTGTCGAAGCCGCAGATGAATGGCTTGCCGGTCTTGGGGTCGAGGCCGGCGACGACGGGAGAGACAAAGTAGGGGCCGAAGCGGCGCTCGTAGAGGGACGACGAGACGAGGTTGGCAAAGGTGCGGGGGGCGATGGCGCGCTCCTCACGCAGGCGGTACATGTTGGTCTTGTAGCGGAAGAGGTCGCTGACGGTGTTGACGTCGGTGGCCAGGCCGGTCAGGCCGAGGAAGACGTCGCCGTACTGGAAGATCTTGGGGAAGTTGTTGGAGACGGTGAGGGCCTGGAGGCCAAGGCGGAGATCGCAGGCGATGGCGACGCAGTCCTTGCCGACCATGGCGACGCAGGCGCCGCCGTCTGGGAGGAGGGTTAGTTAGGTGAGCGTTCGAGGGCGGGCGAGATGAACAAACTTATCGAGAAGGGAGACGACTGATGGGAGTAACATGGTTAGCTTAATGGGACAGATAGATGCTCGTGCAATCGATATCGACCTACCATGGTGGCTTCTGACGCTGTAGATGATGGATGGAGATGCGAGGTCGGACAAGTCAACGGGACAAGGCAGCGTCAATCACGACGGTCTTGTCAAGTAGTACGCAAGAATAGGTTCCTTCGGGGACGCTGTAGGCCTGAAAAGTCGCTAATTACAGGTGCTGGCGTATTTCGCGGTTCCTGTTGGATCGTCGACGTCGAGTTGATGGAGTTGCGAGAGCAGATGGTTGAAGCTCCCCCAGAGCTTCAAGGCGTAAGGTACGTACTGCTCTTGCCAGGCTGGGTGGGCTGGCTGGCTGCAAGGCAAACACGTCTGGCGCGGCCGGGAAAATCCACGTTGGCTGGGGCAGCCTGGGAGGTGTGGCGCTGAGGCTCAACTTTGGATTATGTAAGCTGCCTCTCTCACGGAATGCAGCGAGAAGACAAGAAACAAGTTGAGGGGGATTGCATAGGTACTCGTTTAAACATTCAACTATCTTGTATGTATATAAAAGGATATATATGTTTATTTGAGCCTACAAATTCGGCCAAATACAAGCATATGCCCTCTTGTATATACGACTCAATCAGTACCTACCTATCCATGCTGCAACCTCACTGACAGTTCCCGTTCTCTGCTAGTGGCAGAGGTTACAGCGTGCATCCCCAACACCAAAGTGCCTGTAGTGATAGAAACTTCCAGCACACTGTCCGAATAATCGAACAAAATCGAACCCTCTTCTCAACCCTTCCTGGTAGAAATAGCTCAATACATCACCCGTGGCTGCCTGGCTCAGCTGCCTGGGCGGGTTGTGCTCCCCCAGACTGCACGTACCCCGCCATTGCTGTGGCCTTTGTTCTCTACTAACTGCTTACATCACCGCCTGGCAGCTAAAGCTCAACTCTCCCCGCGTCCTCGACCTTGAACAATAGACCCCCATTATCAACCTCTACTCTTCCAGCCCAAGCATCTCTCTAGATCATGGCCTCCCACGTCGTGGTGATAGCCACCGACCTGCGGCGGGCGACGGTCAAAGTCACCCCTGGCACTTACTTGACCGATGTCCTTGAGGAGGCCTGCAGGAAGCTCGGTCTCTCTAGCGACAAGTATCTTGTTAAGTGAGTTCCCTTGTTTCGCTTCTCCTTTCGAGGCCATACTGATCATATCTCCTCCTAGACACCGCCAAAAGCAGGTGGACCTTTCTGTCCCCTTCCGTACATCTGGTCTCATCCCCGGCGCAAAGCTCGAGCTCGTCCTCAAATCCAAAACACCCTCTGCCATCCAAGTCGGTCTCCAAGTCCCGCCCCCCGAGGGTCGCGAAATCCCCGGCGGCCGATTGATCCAGAAGTTCCCCAGCGATCTCACCATCTGGAAGGTGCTACGCCAGTTTGAGAGCGGCAAGGCGAGCAATGGCAAGAACATAAACATCACCGCACGTGGCGTCGCCCAGACGTCCAGCAGCTCGGGAAGCGGTGGCGGACAACTATACTACGAGATCCCCGTTCTCAACATTATGGGTCGTGAGCTATCTTCGTTTGCCGATTTTCAGAAGACATTGTCGCAGCTTGGATACAACTCTGGCAGTGTTCTTATTAGGCTGACTTATCGGAAGACGGATCAGACCTTGTTCGATGCCATGTCCGAGATAAGCGAGTACTTCAAGGAAACAGAAGAGGAGGCTCAGGAACCGGAGGCATCAGGAGCCGCGGAAAATGAAAAGAAACCAGCAGAGACGTCAAAGGAGGTAGAACGACAAACCCAGGAGACCGAAGACACTCCCATGGCAGACTCCCACCCAGAACCAGAGCAGGACTCGAGTCGTAACCAGCAAGAGGAAAGCAGCGCCGCAGATGACAAACCTGCAGAAGAGGACAAGATGGATGTGGAATCCTCTCAACAAAGAGATCCTCTGGAGCCCGTCAGCGTCTTCCTTGCTCCTTCAGGCTCAACTCCTGCAGCAGCTCTCGCCCCATCCAGCGAGGCCGACTTTACTCCCACCATTGCTCATGCTCAACTTCATCAGGCCCGTCTGCAGGAGGACTCGAGAAACAGGCGACTGCTCTCGGATCGAGAACTCGAGGACAAGGCCGCGGCTGAGGCGGCCAAAATCGCTGCCATCAAATTCGTCCTCGTCAAGGTCCGTTTTCCGGATAACACCAGCAGTGACTGGCAGATTGGCCCAGCCGACACGGGCCGATTCCTCTATGATGCTGTCCGGCATGTCATGGCTCATGATGACCAGCCCTTCCACTTGGTTCTACCAGGGACCAAGACTACCATTAAGGATAATTCCAATCCCGGCAATGAGCTCATCAAGTCCTACAAGCTGACGGGACGCATTCTCATCAATTTGGTATGGGATGACGCTGTGCCTCCAGCTGTACGAAAGCAGCCCTTCCTCAAGGCCAATGTTGCACAACAGGGACAGCAAGTCAAGATACCTGAGCCTGTGGTGGCTTCGGATAGTAAGGACGATGGGCCAGCCGTGGTTCGGCCATCAAGAGCTGAGACTGGCGAAGGAACGGGAGACAAGATCGCCAAGAAGATACCCAAGTGGCTGAAGCTGGGAAAGAAATAGACGGTTTTAAGAGTTATTTGAAGCAGTAGTCTTGATGGCATGCATTCACGGGTCACAGGCGGCGTTGGTTAACATCATTTTTATGTTTCGTTGGACGAAACCTGAAGCGTATTGTATCTTTACTCTCTCTACTAGACTGTTTTGTTCCAGTCATTGGCTTTGTCGAGCCATTCTACTTGAGATTGCGATAGATCCATGTTACAGCGGTGCAGTTGTACATATTTGGGCTCAAAGAACAAAGCGCCACCGGAAGAGAAAGCATAGTCACGGTGCAGTAGATAGTGAGCATGGCATTGTCATAACGCCATAAAATGTCTTCAGAGTATTGGTATTCCGGTGAGCCGCAGCTAAATCCCTGCCACGGAGCATCAAAGCCGTTTCATTTTTTTAATCGATCAAATCGTGACCACGCCAATCCATGCGAACCCCTTTGGTGCCAGATTCCCAAAAATCAGAGAGACGATTTAGTGACCCGCGCGGCGAGCCTCGGCGATGACGCGCTGGAGCTCGTCGACCTTCTTCTTGGCACGGCCGAAGGTACCGAGCTGTTGTCATGTGTTAGTTTGGATGTGGTGTTGAGGGTCTGGATGTCGGGTCGACGTACTCTCTTCTTGGCGAGCTTACGGGCACGCTTGTCCTTGCTGTTTCGGAGCAACTCAATGACTCGACGCTCGTAGGGGGCAAGACTGTGAGGTGGTGGTTAGCGAACTGTGACGCGAGGTAGAGAGCCAGTTTCCAATCGACAAGACAGAGCAGAGACAGAGCCGGATGGAAAATTTTCCCAATGGCGAAGCAGTGCCTTTGCTGTCAATCCTCCTCTTGCATCTCTTGATCCCAATCCTCTTCCCCAATATCCTCAAAGAAAAGTGACTTACCCAGCAACCTCCTTGACGACCTCACGGACGAAAGCGGTGCGCTTGCTCAGGTGACCCTTGGTCCGGGAGACACGGGGCTTGACGACACGGGGGGTGGTTTTCTGTAGATCCGCAAAAGGCGCAAAATGTCAGCGTCCATCGTCTGCTATTTCAAAGAGAGGAAAGTTGTGCACTCTCTCATCCGTGGCGAAGCAGCAGAGATCCTCCACGAGGTGAGACTGTGACAGGGAGACGACGTACGTGGCCCTTGTTGAGGCCGACGGCCAGACCGGTTCTCGCGGGGGCTTCAGCGGCCATTGTGCTGGATGGGTTAGTGAGGCTGGGTGGTTATCGAGAGGAGGGAAGGTCGAAGGAGGGGGATCTCGCGAAAAAAAGTTTTGGTGGTTGTGCGAAAGATTGGAGTGGATTATTTTCCGCTTGTGGGTCACGTGCCGGAGGGTTCGAGGCGGTTGTGCGTGGTCGAGAAGCGCCTCTGACCCACTGGCAAAGCAAGAGGACCACAGCTCATGAGGTGGATCTCTCAATGGATGGATCTCATGATGGGCAGCCTAGGCGGTCGAGTTTGCTTCAGATTGTTGAGAACACCTATTCGTGGTGAGCTGAATCGCCCTTGCAGGTCCATTAAATATTTCTGAATCTCATGTTCCTGTTTTCAATTGAGGAGAACTTGTTCATGTCATGTTGAACCTGGAATCTATAATTGCCTGTCCTCTCTCTCTACAGCGTATTTCTCTTCTCTGGCAAGCCTGGCGAATACGAAGAAACAACCGCAAGGCCCGAGGTGACAGTATCTCCAAAGCATCCATACTTGGCGGTTGAAAAGGTGGCTGTGAACCATCAGCATAAGGGATAATGCAAGCATCATGCGCACATTACGATCTACACTCTAGCCCTCAAGGTTCAGTGTCCATTACAATCTCGAGTGAAACCAGGGATGAGCAAACACTCTTGAAAGGAGGCCTTGCTACCTAACACAGGCAAACCCGCTTGCATGATCAATCACGTTTCTATTCCTGTCTCACAGGACGGGAACAACCTCGCGCGAGACCCAAGAATATCTATCCGTTGTTTACCGTCGGCGCATGGACATACATACACGTCAACCTCCGACGACATGAAACGGGATCGGCAGCCAATGACTGCATCGCCGGTCGTCCCTCGGATCCTCGCCTCCGATCCCGTCCCTCCCACGAGTGGACATCTGGAACTGTTACTCCTGGCGGTTGCAGCGGGATCGGCGAAGGGCATTTGCTCGACGGCGCAAGTTTACAGTACCAGTAAACTCTGGCCCGGTTTTCGTGTTTCCACAGCCGCGTGTTCGGTAAGGTTAGGGGAGACTGACGTCGTTGTCTCCATATTGTCAGTCCGGCAAGCTTATAATTGACCTCGTCTTGACTCGCAACTTTCCCTCTGCTGTATCATTCCATCTCATTTGAGCCGCTATCACGATCTTCCCGCCCCTCCATCCAAATACTTCATAGTCCTCGGCGTATAACTCCCTTACCAACCATGCATCTCGGACTTCTCATCCTATCCGCCCTGCCAACGACCTGGGCAGCCCACGCCTACACGGTCCCGCCGGGCCTCGTTCTTCTGGAAGCCGACGAGACCAACTCGTGCGTGCTCCCCGACGCCTACCACATCCTCAACTTCAAGGGCCAGTCCAAGGACGGCGGCAAGACGCTCTCGGCCTTTGACTTTAACTTTGAGGACGAAGATACCAAGGTCAAGACGCCATGCCACAAGAACTCGTCGTCCAAGGTCGTCAGCAGCCTGGGCTCTCCGCGGTATGCGTGTGACAACGCGGCTGTCGAGTTCCTGTGGGACGACGACGACCAGAAGCTCTGGATGATGGAGAAGGTTTGCGATGGCGCCGACGGGTAAGTGGTATCTCTTTGAATCCTGTATCAAGTGCTGACTCTGGACATAGAACTGCACAATGGGAGGCCGGTGGCAGTGCTATAATCTCGCTCAGGTGCGGGAGATCAGGCAGCTGCACAAGCAACTCGACGGACCATCGGGCATTGTTCACCAGCCTCAACCCTGTGAGGAAGACACCGCCGTCTTAAGCCGATGTGCTCCGAGAGTTGAGATCTCGTGATCTGATGTTTGTTCAAGAGGGCGAGTGACGGCGTCATTTGTACAACGCATAAGATGTTAGAAAGGAGCATGAGAGAAGAACAGAACAAGACAAGCAGCACGTGGGAAAAGGCAGTGTCAGTAGCAGTATCACTGGCTAGCTCGGTATGAGACTCGATAGATTCAGCAACTTAATAATAGAACTCACAAGAGAAACCTCATCACCAACCACTGCCAATGACCCACGCAAGTCCGTGAATGATGGACGGTTGAGCGAAAGAGAAGAGACCGTCAGCTCCAAATGCCGTCCACGCGCTAGGAAATAGTGGATCTCCTTTGGAAATCTGGGGTAGTGCAGGTGTCTCCCAGCCACTCACAGCAGCCCAAATTACCTCCCAGCCGCTGAAATCATGCACCCCAGGCAGGGCCAGACCACTCTTCTCTCCTCCGTTTGTCAGGACCAGGGACCGAGGGTACCTCCTCGGCCGCTCGCATTCGCCGCCCCGGGCCAAGTACCTCTTGTCCGACGTCTGCCGTATGACCTTAACGAGTCAACGCCCTCACGGGACCTGGACAATTGAGGCCTGATCTTGAGGCCTGGTATGTCCCGTCTGGGGCCTTGTCACTTGATCTAGATCGTCATTCCATTGGGGCCCAGCCTCGAGCATCGCCATCCCCAACAAAAGGCGGCCGTCATCTCTCCTCTGTCCCAGCTTTCAACGAGCCTCTGCTGAGAACAGGCCTGTCTCTGGGAACCGCGCCGTCATCCAATCTTGAGTATTGGACTTCAAACCTCGACTCTCGACATACCCGAGTGAACGCAGCGCCACCTTTGACTTTGCTGCGGCTCAACTCGTCATACACCTCAATTCATCATGCGGCTGAAATCTATCACCTCTACGAGGCTCTTTGCCTTGCAGCTCACTATCACAACCCTGGTCCTCGCCCTTCAGCTACCACCTCAGCACGGCCCTACTGCCCCTTCGCAAGCAATCACACCCAGAAGCATATCAGTATCCCTCTTTGCAACGCTAGAGCGCCTCTCTCGCCTTGTCGACATTTCCTACTGTATCGGCACCACGGGCGTCAGGAAACCCTTCGACTGCGTGTCCCACTGCAGCGACTTCCCAAGCTTGTCCCTCGTCACCACATGGAATACGGGCCCTCTTCTCGGCGACAGTTGCGGCTACATAGCCGTCGACCATGGCGTGCGGCAGCGAGAGGATAGCGATGCCTATGCTGCAGGCCAGCCCGCCATCGTAGTAGCTTTCCGGGGCACTTACAGCATCACAAACACCATAGTCGACCTGAGCACCGTGCCGCAAGAGTATGTGCCGTATCCGTCTCCCGGCGACGGCGACGGAGAGGCCCCCGAGAAGCCAGAACACGAGTGTACCAACTGCACTGTGCACATGGGCTTCCTCGACTCTTGGAAGAACGCCAGGCGTCTTGTCCTCCCGCAGCTCCGGCAGTTGAAAAACCAGTATCCATCATACCCGATCCAACTCGTCGGGCATAGCCTTGGAGGCGCCGTTGCCTGTCTTGCGGCGCTGGAGCTCAAGGCGTCCCTGGACTGGGATGATGTGATCGTTACAACGTTTGGCGAGCCTAGAGTTGGGAATGACGGGCTCGCTCGTTTCGTAGATGACGTATTCCAACTAGACGGCCGCGAGAATCTTGAAGAACGCGACTATAGACGGGTAACTCACAAGGAAGACCCCGTCCCTCTACTCCCCCTAGGCGAATGGGGCTACAAGTCACACGCGGGCGAGATATACATCGCCAAGCAGCAACTCTCTCCATCCGAGGCCGACATATACCTCTGTGTGGGAGACAATGACCCAGCATGCATTGCCGGGGCAGACGATTCTCTCTGGTCGTCATTACGCCGTCTGCTCCACGCCAGAAGCGTCCCGGCGGGTTCGGAAAAGTCGGTGCAGGCAGAGAGCTTCCCCTCGAGATTCAAGCTGTGGCAGCTCCTCTTTGCCCACCGGGACTATTTCTGGAGACTGGGGCTTTGCGCGCCGGGAGGCGATCCTGCGGACTGGGGTAGGGGACCGTACCAAGGTCCAGATACGGAGGAGCTCTAGCATTCTTGAGCCATCATTGGGGGAGTTTCTCGGCGTTTATTCATAGCATTCCAAAAGTCTCTGATCTATCATGTATCATATAGTCTTAATTGATGTCGTCACAATTATACAACTGTCGTTGGAGGTGGTCGAGTGCCCTTGGGAGCGGAGGGCGACGGGACAATCGGAGAATTTCCAGATATTCTGCAAGAGACTCTTGGCTGATGTGGAATTTTCCAACCCCCTTGGCTCGCAAGCGGGGAATGGTACTCTACACCGCAAGGTTGAGAGAATAGGAGGGTAGAACCAAGAGAATAGAGAATGAGTTGACAACTAAGTCTTCAGAGAAGTCGAAAAACACCGTCATCCCCTAGCTTACGTCTCGTCGTGCAACTCTTGGCTACACGAGCCTCAAATAGACCTCAACATCGTTCATGTTAATGACTGGCTTCCTTTCACCGCATGAATCTCTCTCAGAAATGGCATGGGGGTTATGGAAACCTTGTCACTCGGTGAGCGAGATAAGCTCATCCATTGGCAGTGGGTCTATGTTGAACAACCTCAACTCCCAAGGGTATCGTCAAGTTGTCTAAGAATGCCCACTTGCAAAGGCCAGTCACAGTCAGTCTTGGAGACGGTACACAGAATAGAGATTTTTCAGATGAGCGGAGAGGGATTTACCCGAGCGAGCACCTACCGCCCTCACGGCCTGGCATGTACATGTAGGTCGGAAGATGGCATCATGGGCCCGTGTTCGGAACCCTGCGAGTCCCCGAATGCCAACTCACAACTCGGCCTGGCTGCCCACTTGGACTCCCCGGCTACGCCCGGCGGGCTAGACCGAGCGGAGAGCTCCACCAAAGGGACATGAGCTGGGCTGGGCTGGGGTTGTGTCAAAGTTCCAGGCCATGATAAGGGTCCCGACATCTATTAGCTTGGCAGGGCCGAAAAGCACCCGGGAACGTTGTTATGCCATGAATAGGCGTGTTTTTGGAGAGATGAGCCTTTGGGTTGCCACGGGGGCAAGTCGGAGGGTATGAGCAGCGAGAAACAGAGAGACACGTCTGAGCTGGATGAGGCGAAACCGGTTTCCGCGGCCGTCGTGGAACGTGGCTCCGGATGATTGCAGATGGGTCTGTGGGGACAGAGAGAAAGGAAACGAAACCGTTTCTGTTCTGTTGGCAGGCGGAGGCAACATGGGTGGGATAGAGGCAAAAGATACGAACCCAGAGGAATAAACTCGGCCATTCCAGACGGGAGAGAGAGAGTAGTGTCCAATCGAAGGCGACTAGTTCACAGATGCGCAGCTATAGTCTGGCTCCAGAGTCTCTTGAAACGGACAAGAGCAGAGGCAGGCGAAACGAGGCCAGGGTGTCGGCCAGTAGTCCAGCAACGCACAGTTCCCGCATCCAGGTTCGTGGATTTTCCCGGCCAAGGACAAATGTGTCGAGCGAGACGTGTGGCAGGCAGACCTGGGCGGGGTTGCAAGGCAAGGGCAATCAAAACATCCAATGTCAATAAACACGCCAGCAGGGATGGTTGAGAGCGAGATGGGCAGATCTCGAGATTTGATGCGATGCAGTGCAGAGCAATCTTAAGAAAAATAAGGATGGATATCTGGTAGCCGCTGTCAGGGCGGGCTAGCATCGTGAGCGAGCGAATCCCGTCTCGATGCCTGGTCTTGAAGCCGCGAGCAATGACCGAACGGCCTCGGTCTCGATGTGGTTCCCAATCATCAAGACAAGTCGTCCGAGCGACGAGACCAGAAGTGGACAGTATTGTTGACTGGTTGGCCCTCAGACACTGGTGCAAGCGGCTAATACAAGGCTGTCGACGACGAGAAATGAGTTCATACCTACCAGAGGCTCAGCCCGGCCAGTCACCATGTGTCGCGTGCGCTCGCAGGTAAATGAGCCAAATAAGGATTGTTTCGTTTGGACCTCCAAGCGTAGGTACAGGTTGCCATGTGTTGGGCTGCATTGGCGGATACGTATCTGGGCCTGCCATCCATGGATATCTCATCATGCGCGCGGGCGCGAGGTGCCGTGTGTGGCGGCGAGAGGACAAAAGACCCAATCTAAGGCATCAAGCACGTCCTCAGCCCCAATGAGGCTGGTCTAGGACCTCTGTCAGAAGCGACATCGTCAGGGTGAATGCATATCAACGTCCGAGTGACTTGATTTCCTGTAGGTGCTGGCTGAGGCAGAGAGGTGGCAGACACGTGCGCATCTCGAAAGCGGCGGGTGCGATGGCGGACGCGCTGGCCTCAGGAGAAATGAACTGGAGGGATTGATGTGGCCCGGGCACGACGGCAGCGTTTGTGTTTGTTTGATCCATGGAAGAGGGGTGAACGAGATGGAACTTGGATGGAAACGTCGTCACCTTTTTTTTTTTGCGCTCACGTGGCTCTGCCGACCTGAGCTGGCACCTGGCACCCAACTTCTGGCACCTGGCATCTGGCACCTGGCAGGCCGCACCGAACCGAAGCCACGCACCGTACCGCGTAGCAAGCCATCCATCCATCCAACAGTAGCAGAAAAGTGCCTTGACCTAGCGCACACCGTCAGGTCCCGTCCGTCGTTGATTTTCCAGCGGGAGAGGGGCCGTCCCTTGTTTCCCCTTTTCTCCCAGCAGACATCACCGCCCTGTAGTGAATGAATGAGAGCGGTGACTGGGTTATGATGGCACTAAGGATGCAGGCTAACAGTTGTTTTTGGCCGTCTGGAAAAACCGGGTGCCAAAATAAACCAACAGCACCCCCTAACCCTCCCGGAGCAGCCCCTAAGCCAGGGCTGCGCGCGCAGAGGGGACCCCGCCTCGCCCAGGCGTCAGGCCCCCCAAAAATTAGCGGATGCAGCCCTGAATCCCCCGCAGGGAGCCAGGCAGGGCTGCCAAAATCAATGCGCGAAATAGGGACGCGGGCCCAAAACTCGCACATGCCTGCCTTACCTGCGCCGGTTCTCAACGCCTGACCTGCGTCCCACCTCCACAGCCAGGCAAGGTCCCTCTTCTGGTGCACCCGCTACCTCTCACTCTCACATCCACATCCACATCCACAGCCCATCCTCATCCCTCCCTCCTCATTCTACTTGCGCACCCCCCAAATCTCAAACCTCCAAAAATTCCCATCTTCTCACTCAACCTCTCCCTCTCTTCTTCCCTCTCACGACCGCTTCCTCTTTTTTCACGAATAATACCCCCCGACTCTTTTCACCATGACCACCGAGGTAAGTATCATCCGCTTCCCCTCCCCTCGCTGCCTCTTGTTGTGCCCTTTTCCCTCTCCGCCTGGTCGGTCTCGCCTCAGCCCGCACAACCCCTCAGTCGAGCCCAAACACCGACGCTGTCAACACAACGACGTCCCGAGCCCGCGATCCGCGATCCTTGGCCTGCGGCGATCGGCTATGCAGCTTGCGATCCTTTTTTGGTTCTTCGCCGCGACCTCGTGCGGCGCCGGTTGCCCCCCTGCTCGCTATCCTCATCCCCTCCCATCTCCCTAGTCAAGACGGTTTCAAGATGCTGACTTTTGGTGCTGCAGCGTGAAAGGTTTGTCCAGATGGCCCTCTGCCGCCTCCCCCGGGCGCTCTCATCGCTCTCCCCTCGTCGCCTATCCCGGCCGGGGACGAGTTGATGCCACCGAAAGCAAGACGCCGTATCGCTGACCTCGTACGTGTTACCACTTTGCAGCAAGACCTTCCTGGCCCGCCTCTGCGAGCAGGCCGAGCGCTACGATGAGATGGTCACCTACATGAAGGAGGTGGCCAAGCTGGGCGGCGAGCTCACCGTCGACGAGCGCAACCTCCTCAGCGTTGCCTACAAGAACGTTGTCGGCACCCGCCGTGCCTCGTGGCGCATCATCTCCTCGATCGAGCAGAAGGAGGAGTCCAAGGGCTCCGACAAGCACGTCTCCACCATCAAGGAGTACCGCAACAAGATCGAGACCGAGCTCGAGAAGGTCTGCCAGGATGTCCTCGACGTTTTGGATCAGTTCCTCATCCCCAACGCCGCCACTGGCGAGTCCAAGGTCTTCTACCACAAGATGTGCGTTTTTATCTTCCCCGCCTCTGGCCTGAGGTCCCTCGCATCCCGCCTTTTTTTGGGTGCTGGATCAACCACCATTCATCATCGCCCCCTCCCCGCATGACTATCCCAATATCTCAACACTGCAATTTTTCGCGTCCAGAAGCTGACCAGGGTCTTTCCCCGCCTGCAGGAAGGGTGACTACCACCGCTACCTCGCCGAGTTCGCCTCTGGCGAAAAGCGCAAGGGTGCTGCTACTGCCGCCCATGAGGCTTACAAGGTGAGGCTAAGTCCCCCCACCGTCACATGCCGCAAGATCCGGGCCCCTCGTGCCCCCCGCTGACTGATTGTGCCCAACCACAGAGCGCTACCGACGTCGCTCAGACTGAGCTCACTCCCACTCACCCCATCCGCCTGGGTCTGGCTCTCAACTTCTCCGTCTTCTACTACGAGATCCTGAACTCGCCCGACCGTGCTTGCCACCTCGCGAAGCAGGCCTTCGACGATGCCATTGCCGAGCTCGACTCGCTGTCTGAGGAGTCCTACCGTGACAGCACCCTGATCATGCAGCTCCTCCGCGACAACCTCACCCTCTGGACCTCGTCCGACAGCGCCGAGGGCGAGGCCGCTGGTGCCGATGCCCCCAAGAAGGAGGAGGGCGAGGCCGCCAAGCCCGCCGAGCAGGCTGAGGAGCCCAAGGCCGAGGAGCCCGCGCCTGCTGCCGCCTCTTAAATCTGTTTCCAAACCCCCTCGATACCACGTGCGTCTCGGCATATAGGAACCGAGATGCATTCTCGCCCCGGCTACTCTTGTCTGCCCCCGGACACACGGATAGCTGGGCCTGTCTTGGGCGGGCTGGATGATAGTACGAGGCTTCTTTTTTGCGCAGTGCGTTGCTTTTTTTCATGGCGAGGGAGAGGGAGGATCATTGGGTCTGGTTCAGGCAAGGGAAAGTGCACGGCGTGGAATCTTCATCTCGTTCGTCCGTCGGACTCGGAAATCGACCGCCAAACACCATGACGGTTATTTTTTTACCTGGCAGATAAATCGCAAAGCTCTCCCCCTTTCATTCATCCGTCGCTTCTTTCCACGCCTTCTACCTAACTACATTGGTGTTCCTCTCACTCCTCCACCTGTTGGTCGTCGAGGCGAGCATCACACCCGATATCTGTCTTGATGGATCGTCATGAACAAGGGCTTTCTCATGTTACCCATTTCCTTGTCTCTTGACGTCGTTGTTGTTTCCCCGAGTATCATTTTTTGCCCCATCATGTCTATTGGCTCGTTTCTAAACGTCCCCCTGGAGCAGAGACAGTGGAGATGTTTGTTTCCTGATGTTTCTGTGTTCCGCAACCCCCCAAAAATTCCCCCTACATTCATGTTCACGGACTTGACACGGCACCGAAGAGGAACGACGGAGCGTTTCGCGACTCTTGCGACCTGGCCCCGACGAAGAATCATTCTGGCGGCTCAGCTTGCTTGCCTCGACCCATGTCACAAACACCCGGCCATCGTCTTGCAAAGGTTCCCGATTCAACCAGCAATGGTGGGACGATTCTTTACGGCTCGATTAGTCGGCGACTCTGGGATGGCCAAAGATGGCAATGTTGGAGCTGACAGTGGAGGGCTGGTCTCGGTGTTGAGTGTTGTCTGCAAGGACATTGATTAATGAAGAATAAATGCTATATCATGACACATGTCGACATGACCCCGGTTGCCTATTAGGAAGTATTTACCAGCGCCGGGCCTCTCGTGAACAAAGGAAAACGGTGTGTAGGTCGTGATCCACCGTGATGCTGTAGATGTCTCAGTTCCTCTCGGGACCGTGGCCCAGTAACCTCGCAGCCCGCATCAACCTCTCTTGCTTCTCTCTCAAGCCGTTGGCTCCTTCGCTATCCCTCTCCAGAATGCCTCCCTCTTCCATATCGTCGTGTCCCCTTGGCCCCCTAGTCTCGAGCCCACGGTACATAGCCGTGCGACCCTCAGGCAGTTCCGCTGCTGCCGCCGCGGCGTTCGCAGCAGCGCGTCTCTTGGGGCCGAACCGCCAGCTGATGCGCTTCCACAGGCTACGAGACCGTGAAGTGGCTGGGGACGGCGGCGACAGGCCAAATGATGTGTCCGGGTCGGGGTCCGGGGTGGCGGCCGAGGACGAGGAGAGGGACGAGGAGAGGGACGAGGAGAGGGACGGGGCCGTGGGGAGCGAGAGGGCGGAGGCGACCTCTGTGCGCCAGATATGGATACGCTCCTGCTTTGCGGGAGGCATGAGGGGGTTGTTCCTGATGGCAGGAGGAGCGTGTGTTTCTGGTGAGTCGGCCATGTTTTTCGTATTTATGAGCAATGGCCGTTATTTGATTGGGTTTGTTGATAGGATTATTGACGTGATGATAATGGTGATGATAAATCGAGTAGTTGATGACTGATGTTTATAGCGATTTCACTCGTAGTCTGTAGGTGGTTGAGTCTAGGTGTTGTAAAAAGGATTGATGACTCGGTTGCTTTGAGATATTCGTATTTGATGAAGTAGCGTTCAGACGTTCAGCGTGTCCGGCTTAACGGACTCGACATTGGCCTCGCCTCTTGGTCTCTCGCAATGACTCGCGTCGCCCCAATCGTACTATGTCCTGTGTCTGCTCGTCTTGGTATATCTTGGGCAGCGCGCAGTAAGAAAAGGACTCGCTCGGGGTATCAAGAAGTTCAAGGCAGTCGCTCCAACGAGATGATGAGGAGAAGGAGAAGAAGAAGAAAAAGGAGAGAAGTCGGTAAACTGGGGGGCGCCCCCCAAGATTTTGTAGAAATGACCTCTGAGAGAAATTGCACACGGCGAGAACCCGTCACGAGCTAGCGAAGCCAGGTCCCCCGGTCTCCGATCTGGGGGCTTCTTTTTAGTCGACTATTTGAGCGGCGCGGGCGGCGGGCGGACAAAAGGCTTTTGGTGGTATTGGGTTCTTTTTTGGACTCGTGCGGATCCGAATATGGTACGGTAGTGTTTGTTTATTGGACTATTTTCTTACTGGGCGTTTTAGACGGGGGATGAATTGGGAGGGATTTGGTGATGATTGACGAGGTAGTAGTAGTAGGAGGGATCATCAGCCGTCGTCGAGATCGACCGCTGCCGCCGCCGTTCGGCTTGGGGGGTCGTGTGCTGAAGATGGGGGGCTGGCCTTGGCCTTGCAGGGCAGCAGCTTATCTCTTCCGGAAGGTAAACCGGTGGATGCGGCTAACTGCAGGATGTGATTAATCGACGTCGGACAAGGCGTTGCAGCGTGCAAGATGATAATATCCACCCATGCGTGAAGGAAGGG
>SSHR01002790.1:0-32543 GCA_006518225.1 Fusarium neocosmosporiellum
GATGGCATCCATCCATATCGCAACTTGCGGCAAGCAGGTATGCACCGGGTTCACCAGGGAGTTCACAACTTACCCATCACTATAGCCTGCCAAGAATCGCAATCATGTAATTGTATGCGAAGAAGGGTCTGCTAAGTAGGATGAAAAGTTGATAATATTGTATAACAAGAATGTGAATTTGTTGTTTCTGGGCTCTCGGCTGTCTTCATGCGTGCACTTGTCGCCTGTATCTGTTGATTGTTAGATTAAACACCATGGCTTCTGCTGCAATACAAAGCGAGCTCCTTGCCGCGGATAGGATCTTCATTGTTCTCAATGCTTTTATATTCATTTGGTATTCTCCTCGTGTCTCCTGTATGTATCAGTCAACGCTCCCGTCTTCTCCCATTCCCTTAACCCACTGGAAGTTGAAAAAACGCCTCAGATCCGTCGGCGGCTGCTGGTCGTAACCAGGCCTCGAGAGGCACTTGATACTGTTGGTAGACCGTCTGGTCTCTCATCGTTGACGCGAAAAGGTAAGTAGCTTGAGATGAAGATGCTGCCAATCTCCATACTAAACACCCGGCATCTATCCATGGAGGATAGGTGCAGTGCCGACAAGTGCCATCTGCTGAGGAAATGATATGCAGACAGATGATGGGCTTTATAGGAACGGCAAGACTTGCTAATTTCCCATGAATTCGGGCCAAAGATGCTCAAGCTTTTGCTCAAACAGCTTCACCAAAGCCAAACTCTCAATCCAGTTCCTGCATGACAGCCCTGAAGGTTTCTCCAACTGTGCTTCGGAATTTTTTTTTGAGTTTTGCGCAAGTGATGATAGGTAATGATCAACTACCCAGTTGGTTCTCAGTGAAGCTGAAAACATTCGGAACTCGGTAATGACGATACGCGTACTGTGGTGTTATCTCGAATCTCCCCACTCAGCGTCACCTGCGCTGAAGCGAGCAATGACGCTATCTACAGGGGCTCGCTGTAGGCGACCCACCCCCTGTTCACCGGGCAGGCCGCCAACATCGGTCGGGGCAGTAAACATCCATGGATTTTCCAGGGTTCGCATTGTCGTCAGGTCTTTAGATTCGACAACCACACACCAAAAAAAGACGAGGCCGCCTGTCCCGATCTTTGCCTCCTACATCTAACCGCTAAACCGACCACCTATTAATCCTTAATCGACTCTGCTCTACCGCGACGAACTCCTTCCCCCCCCGCGACCGGGCCGAGACTACATGCGACATCGTTCGACCGCCCTGAAACCTATCCGCCATTGAAATCCGCCATCTCGTCATCCGCCCAGCGCAGCGCCGCCGCAATGACCAGGCCTCGCCGGCACTCCGGCGCGAGCGAGGAAAGCTCGGGGACCGCCCGGGAGCAGGTAGGCGAGCCGGAGAGCAGACAAGCTATGTGGCACGGCTGACCGTGATTAAAGGAGCTGGGGAGCATGTATGATTATTTGGCCAAGATCATATTGCTGGGACCCAGTGGAACGGGAAAGTGCGTCATCCTCAAAGATAACCGGTGAATGAAGCAGCCATCGCAGATATGGTGACCGACGGCATGCTGTGTGTGGGAGACTTTGGCTGATCAGTTGCGTGGATTTACAGATCATGTCTATTACATCGCTTCGTCAAGAATGAGTGGAGGGTCTTGTCGTCGCAAACTATCGGTGTCGAGTTTGCGACCAAGATCATCAAAGTCGGTACCGGATCGCGGCGAAAACGAATCAAGCTCCAGGTGCGCCCACCTCGACCGCGGCTACACAACTCGACACGGAAGACTGACTGGATCATAGCTTTGGGATACCGCCGGCACTGAACGATTCCGATCCGTTTCTCGCTCATACTATCGAGGCGCCGCGGGCGCTATTCTCGTCTACGACTTGACCTCGCATGCTTCGTTCCGTGGCCTACAACCCTTTATCAACGATGCCCGAGCCCTCGCGTCTCCGAACCTCAGCGTCCTGCTTGTGGGAAACAAGCTCGATCTCACCGACCCGCTCATCGATACTAGTCTCCCTCCACCTACACCGACAAGTTTCACCTCGAACTCGACCATAACCCCCGGCGCCGGTGGAAGCTCCTACACGAGCACAGCTACGGGTAGAGATCGTGGTGCATCCATCAGCGCCGGCACTCAGCAAAGAGCTACTGTCGCCCCCGAGGGTAGGGAGGTTACGCGGGCTGAGGCTAGCCGATGGGCTAGCACGGCAGGGATATCAGTGGTGACGGAAGCGAGCGCCTTCAACGGCGAGGGCGTCGACGAGATCTTTGGCAGATTGGCGAGAATGATCCTGACAAAGATCGAGCTGGGGGAGATCGACCCTGACGACCCAGCCAGCGGGATCCAATACGGCGATAGCGGCGGCTGGAATACTGCTAGCGACGGGGGCAGCATTAAGAGCTCCATGACGGGAGCCACGGTGGACGATGGT
This sequence comes from Fusarium neocosmosporiellum, assembly GCA_006518225.1. NCBI lineage: Eukaryota > Fungi > Ascomycota > Sordariomycetes > Hypocreales > Nectriaceae > Fusarium > Fusarium neocosmosporiellum. The sequence continues at coordinate 2,429 of SSHR01002790.1, forward strand.
CTTAGTGGGCTCAGGAGGAGACGCAAGGGTAAGAGCCGGACGCAGAACTGGGGCCTGAGGGAGTGGGAGGAGGTGTTTACGCTGAGCAACCGGCGCAGAGGCGGCGGCTGCTGTTGATGAATGGTTTCTTCTTCTTGTTTCCTGCTCGGAGCTCATGGGTTCATGGATACGTCACTTTTTTGAGGGAAACGGGGTTGCATGATTAGGCCGGCAGTGTTTGGGAATATTGTCTTTTTCTTGTGTGTCAAAGCATTCGTTCGTTTGGCGTCGGGCATAGACCGAGCAAGCAGCTTTTCTGCCGAGGGTGTGGTTTTGAAGTCAAGGTTGATCCGAGGCTGCATCAGCCTGGTTGTCGATGAGGCACTCGGAGGGTTTAATTCGGTACATAAGTAGTCACGATAATCATGTTGAAATCATGGGGTTTCTGGATCTGCGGCTGGTTTGAGAGGTATCCTGATGTTGCAAAGGAGGTCCTGTCCTTGTATAGGTTCTAGGCACGGCGAGGTCAAGCTTCTCTGTCGAACCTTGTTGTGCACCATTGGAGGCATGCCGTTGACTCATTTCTACTCTGCATGAGCTGAGTTTATGGCATAGCCTCTGTTGGGAACCTTAAACGCTGACGGGTATATAACAGTCAATATCTGGCCGAGGTGCCTCCATTTCTCTCTCACCAAACGACACTTTAAAAAAAGCCTATTAGTTACCTAGATCAACTCGACGAATTCCCAAACAAGCACTTCTCCCCCAGCTAAGCCTTTCACTCTTACCATCTCCAACAATGGCTACACACGTCCCCCCAAGCCGAGAGGAACAGATGTGTTACTACTACGGACTGCATTCTCGGCCAAGGCTCATCGCCCGGGCCAGAACAAATCCTTGGGCACCCAAACACGACGGATTTGATTCTATTGGAAAGTCCCTTGGACTCATCGGCAGACACCAAATCATCGAACTGTGGAGAGACTCTACCAGCGCTCTTCGGCAGGGCATCGCCAGAATCATTGAAGGCGTCGAATGGACGGCTATCGACATGCTCCGTATCGGATACGACAGGGCTTACTGGACAAGAGAGGAGTTTGAGCAGCCTGTTACACTCATGATCACGGTCAAGAAGGACTCGACATCTTGGATGAGAGCATGTATGGTTGTTATGGCATGCCGCGCTGTTCTTCTGGATTGTGGTATGCACGATGTCCATGTCGAGATCAAGCAGCCTTGGGAGGCTACAGCCGCCTGACTAGATTGAAAAAAGATGTGGATGGACTGCTTCAAATAGGCATGCAGATTAAGATCTCCAGAGGCCTACACTCTAATATACCTTGGGAGACTTGAAGCTATTTGATTAGTCTGATACCAAGCATCAACAAGTATAACTAAAGACAACTGATGAATTTCAAATGTTTACCCAAGCTTGAATTTGGTTTCCTGCTATTAATCCATCATCTTTGATCTGAGCGAAGTGGTTTCGTTGTTTGGCGGGCCCTATCCATCTCAAAGTGAACATACAGGCGACTGAAGCGGCTCATGATGTGAACCAGTTACAATCTGAATTGGAGTAATGCATACTTCACCTCTATTTAGCCGCTCAATCGTATCCGTCCAAGCGCATGGCCAAGGGCAGTGGAATCACTAACCGCAGTGGGCAGAGTTTATGGAGCTTGCTGGGCTTGAGGGGACGTCGGATACACGGCGCGACGATGCTGGAGAGCTCCATATATGCATCATCGAGGGCAAGGATTCCAGCTGTAGCAAGCAATTGAGATGGAGGAATGTCGGCCAACCAAGAGGTCATTGACGGTTGTATCAGCCACTGAGGGGATCTATTGGGCGTCTTTTTAGTTGATGTCTTACGAGGATTGTCCGTCACGTCTCATCTCCAGCGACAACCCCTCATCCTTCCTTCCTTCCTCGCACATGCATGCCGGCTAAAACGCAGGAGGCATCAACTAATCATCAGATCACAAGTTGGATCATCGCATTCAACCTTGGGCCTTTAATAGCTCACCTCAACTCTTCATTCGTTCACCTTTTTCTTTTCCTTCTCACCTCCTACGTATCTCTTCGTCCTCCGTGATACAATCACTCCTCCATCATGGGTCCCCGCACAGTTACCCCAATCGACCAGAACTGGCACTTCAAGCAGGCGAAAGATGACGATGCCTCTTATTTATCCGTCGCCCAGTTCCCGACAAACGTTCATCTAGACCTCCTGCACCACGGCAAGATCCCCGACCCTTTTATTGGCAAGAATGAAAACGAGGTTCAATGGATTGGCGAGACCGACTGGGTCTACAGGACCACCTTTGCCAGCCCCAAAGTCGCCGATGGCGCGAGGGCAGTTCTGGCCTTTGACGGTCTCGACACTTTTGCTACCGTGAAGCTGAACGGCACCAAGATCCTGGAGACGGACAATATGTTTACTTCGGACCGTGTAGATGTCACCGAGAACCTCAAGAGTGATGGAGAGAACGAGCTTGTCATCACGTTTGAGAGCGCCTACCTAAAAGGCTGGGAATTGGTGGATGAGCATCCGGATCACAAGTACCGTTGCTGGAACGGCGACTCTTCAAGGCTGCCTGTTCGAAAAGCGCAATACCACTGGGTAAGTTGCAAAAGGCTCACCATGCTTCGCATTCCCTAACATGAGATATCAGGGCTGGGATTGGGGCCCTGCCTTGCTCACCTGCGGTCCATGGAAGCCCATTAACCTGGAAGTTTACGAATCCCGCATCCACGACTTGCACGCTCAGGTCGAAGTTGAGGAATCGCTCAAGACTGCCACAGTCGTTGTCCATGCAGACGTCGAGGGGAAGGCATCACAGGCTCAAATTGTTGTAACCCTCGATGGAAAGGAGGTTGCATCAACAACCACCGATGTTCAGGACACAAAGGTGTCGACAACTTTCCACATTCAAGATCCCGCCCTCTGGTATCCTATCAGATACGGAAAACAGCCCTTATACACTATCCAGGTTACGCTTCTGGAGAATGAGACCAAGGTTGATGCCACTAACAAGAAAATCGGTCTTCGCAGAGTTGAGCTCGTCCAACATGAACTGGAAGGGCAGTCTGGCACCAGCTTCTTCTTTCGAGTCAACAACATTCCCGTCTTTTGCGGTGGAAGCAACTGGATCCCCGCTGACAACTTCCTCCCTCGCATTTCGAAGAAGAGATACTTTGATTGGGTCAACCTTGTGGCAGAGAGCAACCAGTTCATGATCCGCGTCTGGGGCGGAGGCATCTTCGAGTCAGACTTCTTTTACGATGCCTGCGACGAAGCCGGCATTCTCGTCTGGCAGGACTTTTTGTTTGGCTGCGGAAACTATCCCTGCTGGCCTGAGCTGCGCAAGTCGATTGACCGTGAAGCCCGAGAGAACATCAAGCGGTTGCGCCATCATCCCTCGATTGTTATCTGGGCTGGCAACAACGAGGATTATCAAATTGCAGAGTCAGAAAAGCTCACATACAACCCCGAAGACAAGGATCCCGAGAGCTGGCTAAAGACCGACTTCCCGGCTCGTTACATCTACGAAAAGATCCTTCCAGAGGCCTGCAGCGAGGTTAACCCTGGTTCCATCTATCACTTTGGTAGCCCTTACGGTGGACATGACACTACCGATCCTACCGTTGGCGATATCCACCAATGGAATATCTGGCACGGCGCTCAGAGACGATATCAGGATTTCGACAAGCTCGTCGGTCGATTTGTGTCAGAGTTTGGTATGGAAGCTTTCCCAAATATCAAGACTATCGATTCTTACCTGCCCAAGGGCAAAGAAGACCCTGAGAGATTCTACAGCTCGTCGACTATCGACTTTCACAACAAGGCCGACGGACAAATACGCCGCCTGGTCATTTACCTGGCTGAAAACTTCCGCTATACCCAGGAGCCTCTTGAATACTACGTCTACTGCACTCAGCTGATGCAAGCAGAGTGTCTCGCATCGGCATATCGACTCTGGAAGCGTCAGTGGCAGGGCCCCAACAAGGAGTATTGCAGCGGCGCCCTGGTCTGGCAAATCAATGACTGCTGGCCTGTTACATCCTGGAGTATTTGCGACTATTACCTGCGACCGAAGCACGCGTACTACACCATCAAGCGCGAGATGGCCCCAGTGACGATCGGAATGACGCGTACTGAGCATCAACACCCCAAGAGCAAGCACACGCGGGTGGATATTGACACCAAGATCCAAGTTGAGATCTGGGGCAGCAATCTTAAGCTTGAAGATGTGACAGCAGACTGCGTTGTTAAGGCCTGGAATATCGAGACTGGGAAGGAGACTTACTCCAAGACCGTGTCTCCATCCTTTATCCTCCAGAGCAACCGCTCAACCGAGATTGCAACTCTGGAGGTGCCGGTTGAAACACCCAACGCTGGCCTCGAAGCCCGCACCGTTGTCGCCTCGTACCTCTACCAGGATGGTAAGCAAATCGCACGTTATGTGAACTGGCCAGAGCCACACAAGTACTCGCCTCTTCAGAAGCCAAAGAACCTCCGAGTTGAGCTCGTCGACGGAGCCAGCGCCGTAGAGGTCAGTGCCGAGGTACCAGTCAAGGGACTTGCACTGGAGTGTGAGGATGATGGAGTCCGGTTTGAGGACAACTTAGTGGACCTTGTCCCTGGCGAGATTGTGCGCATCGGAGTAAAGGGGGCGGTGGAGGCGACTGCCATCACGACGCAGTATTTGGGGCTGCACCACTAATGGCTGGTCTAATGCGGTAGCTACCTATTCTATGGGATCATGAATAAGAAAATTGACTGCGATTGAGTTAAATATGACGCGTCCAAGATTATGCCTGATCTAATTGTGCTTGCGTAGTGGTGTTGCATTTGGTTGGAGACTAGATTCAGGAGAGCTGGTCTATACAACACTGGTTTATTCAAGAAGTAACACGCTGCTGAGCTAACTAAGTCAACTTGTAGTTAATCTAGTTTAGTAGACATAGACGCAAGATAAATCAACGTCTGGCTTGGGATTGAAAGGCATCAAAGTTGTCGGCCATCAAGATAGGGGGACATGATGCAACCTCAGGACAACCTAATGACGAAAAGAACCAATTCAGAAGCCTCATGTTTATACGTTCATTCAAGTGACCATCAGAGATTTGTCAAGATCCCCGAAATTGATACTATTCGGTGGTAATATCCCTAACAAGTCCAAACAGTCATTACACCAACATCTCCCGCTGTTCACAAACACTACAACGCTGCAAGGCCCCTTAAGCCTCTGGAAGTTCGTCACGGGTAATGACCCAGAGCTTCTTGGAAAACGGCCCCTTTGAAGTCCAAGTGACGTGCATCCCAGAAGTCAAGCCGATGGCATCTCCCGCCTTGAAGCTGTGCTTGGCACCGGTCGCCGTCTCGACAACATCCACCTCTCCCTCGAGGAGTAAGATGGTCTCGTCGCCTAGGACGCCAGTGTATGGGGTCCTGAGCGTGCCGTCCTCGCCAACGTCAGATCCCGCGATGCCCTTGCCCGAGCGCCAGACGCCACTTAGCATGGTGCCGGTAGAACCACCGCTCTTGATGAAGTACAGCTCTCCGGCCACGAGGTCTCCCTCCTTGGGCTCCTTGAAGTGGTAGTCTGTCCACTCGGCGGGGTTGTCGCTGACGTGGTTGATCTGGAGCGAAGTCGGTGGGTTGGGGGTGGCTTTGGTGCCGTTCCAGATGCACCAGTACTTCTTGAAGAAGGGCGCGTCAATCTCCCACTGCACCTCCAGCCCCTTGGGAGAGCTGACGATGGTGCCGGGCTTGATGTGATGCTTCTCACCCGTGGAGACGACGGTGAGAGTAGCAGACCCGTCAATGACACAGGCTGTCTCATCTCCCAGGGGTGAGGAGTAGATGAGCTTGTGGGAGCCGTCGGAGCTCGCCCCTGGAGAGGTGGGACCGGTTCTCCAGAAGCCGGATGACAAGTTTCCGGACGTGCCAAAGGCTCGGGCAATCGTCACTTCGCCATGGACCTGCTTGCCTAGCTTGGGCTCTTCCCACTCAAAGGGGGTCCATTTGCTGGCGGGGGGGACCTGCTGGCCACCGTGGACGATGTGAGTAGTGGGTTGGGCCATGGTGAAGTTGTGGTATTGGGTAAAGAATTGAGATCTTGTTCAGTGTTTCTTAAAGAGGAATTAGAGGTCAAGTGTTATTGAGTGATGTCTGATAGAGAATCCCAATCAACCAAGAAACTCCATGATATTATATACTTCATCCTCAAGACCGTCGTGTCGTGAGCTTGCTACCACCGCTCAGACCTCTCCCTTTCCCGACGACGTTCGTCGCAAAATGAAGCCTCATGGCCATGGCGATGATTACCCCCAGAAAGCGTCTTAATAAGTAGGAACCTGCTATTGGTCAGATTCCCGACGAGCCTCACGTCGGAAAGGACGGGGTTAGGTTATCGTGGCTATATCGAAGGTTCGGCCCCGCTTCCCCGGATTTTTGGGGCGGGCCAATGATGAGGGGGGGTTTATCGATTACTTTGCCTATCACGACGGCAATAATTGCCTGGTTGGTGTTTATTCAAAGAGGGGCTGTGACACGAGTACACGATAGATTCTTGATAAGAGATGTAGTGGACGTATATAAGAGAGACAGATGTTGTAGTTGACTGTCTCTTCAACCCTCTTCTCACCTCTAAACCCATACTCATCCATACCCTACTCAAATACCTTCAACGCTTTCAAGATGCCTATCTACCTCAGCATGCAGCGCGTCCGCTTCTCAAGCCCAGACGCCTACGAAAAGTTCAAAGTCCTCTTCGCCGACACGCGCCGCCACCTCATGACGCTCCCTGGCTTCCTGCACCTCACCTGGTGGGAGCACCCGGACGACAGGAGCTGGTACAACGAGTGCAGCTTCTGGACGAGCCGCGGAGCCCTGTACGACTGGCACAAGAACACGTATCACAAGTACTGCAAGACGTGGGCGGCCAACGGCGCCATCATGGAGGACATCATTACCAACTTTGAGCTCGTCGGGACGCGACTATTGCGCGTCTGCCCTGTCTGCAGCCACACGCAAGACAAGAAATACAACCTTGCCGAGGAGCAGGCTGTCCTGCATGAGCAGTGCCCCGAATGCGGGTTCCACTTCCCCGTCCTCGAGGAGACGCCCTCAAGCTTTGCTGTCTTCAAGGACGTGCCGGGACTAGTAGGGGCTGAGAAGTCTAGCGGCGTCAAGGTTGAAGGAAAGGAGGGGGAGGAGCAGAAGGAAAAGAGTTCTCTGTGATGTTGTCATGTATGTGGAGTTGGTGGGATGCAGGTCAGGGGCGTTGTGGAGCTGTAGATGTATAAATGAGAACAACTACATTTGAACAAACCATCGCATACATTAAGTGACTCTTAAGCAATATCCCTTAGTGCATTCAACTAAAAGATTATCGCGGTTGACCCGAGTTTGCGACTTGAGCTGAGCCTTGCATCTCGTGCCTTGAATAGCTGCCGTGATGTTCAAGACTGACCACATGTGTGTCTGAGACTGTGGTCATCTTAGCTTACTTGCAACTACCCGCAGGTGCTTCAACCTACTAACATAGAATCTTTTAGGGAGGTAACCCAGCTGTCGGGAACATCGGGTGTCGGGAAGCTGGCCAATAGCTTGACGAGGGTCCTAGGGATAATTGATACCCGGACCCAGAGTGATAGCTCACAAGTAGATCCCCCGCGCAGATAGGCAGAAATTACCTGTATTGGGCTATTCATATCCAAAGGGAGATCTTTTGGGATCACCTGGATCAGCTCTCACAAGGTAATTGCCGCAATGATAAGATAGAAGGATCCTTCAGTGCTTATCTTCCGAGCACATCCTCAATCAACCATAGAAGGCTGATAATACGCTTCAACCGTAACTGCCAGTCTATGTAGTGACAGAGTTACACCGAGCTGACCGGCACTTCGCAAGGCTGATCCGGGAGCCTGGAACCTTTGGGGGCGTCTTCCGCTTCAGTAGCATTCAACGGACTCAAGAACCGTGATGAATCAGTTATCAGCACCCAAACCTGGGGCATGATCGCCTTGACGAAGCCTGTATCATCCTTGGAATGGCGTGATGTTGCGTATTGCGGGGTGTTTAGAGTTCATTAGCCTCAAGACATGGCGATAACCCAGGCGAATCATGGTTCAACCCTCGTCGCAACCTGGATCAGAACGGCATAGCCTCGCCGCTAGCACTTGCTCGGCAGTTTGTTATCTTCACCGAGGTCAAGCTAGCCACTCAGATCCGTCCCCTGAACCCCAGATTCTTGACCTCACCTCCCCGTAGATCCCACGCATCATGGCGCCCGTTGGTTCTGGACCCTTGCCGCTTCAATCTCCCCGCTGTCCAAGTAAGCTGGAGTAGACACGTGCATGAAGCTTCCCGTCCCTCTTCGCTTAAGCTCATGGCTTCTCTCGTGACCCTTGCGATGAGGTTGGTTGACCAACGTCGTTGCTCGACGCCTTGCTGCATCTGCAACTCTTCAATTTCCGCATATTCACATTCATCCCTCCTTGAAGCACCCTATCATGACCGACCGCAGTACTCCAAAGGCGACTCCTCCTCCACGGCGAGGGCGAGGGGCTGCCAGATCACGACTGGGCTGCGTCACCTGCAAAGGACGCCATGTTCGATGCGATGAGGCGTATCCTGTATGCAGTCACTGCTCTCGACTTCAACTCGAATGCCGCTATCTACGGCGACCACGAGGAAACCACAATGTAGGGAGAACACCGGCTGCGGACTTACAGCCAAAGCCGCAAAGGAAGCTTCTGCCGTTACCAAGCTCCTCAGCTCCTCCCCCCATGCCGATGGATAGCCCTTCTCCGATGACCTCTTCGAATACCAACAACGAGGATCAAGGCCCCTTCACTCTCACCGAAGACCACATGGCACAATTCATGTCTTTGCCTTGGTTGGACGACTCGATGGCCGTGTTCGGACACGGAGGTCGTGAAGTTCCTGATTTTGGCACGACTTGGACTGGAGAATTTGGAGGTTTCATGGAACCTACAACTTCAGCGTCTCTCGATGGCGAAAGCCAGGGAAGGCTGAGTTCGTTGCCTTGTATCGAGTTGGAACGCGGCCCTGGAGACCTCCCGACACCAATCCCATCAACTATCAGAACCTTTCCTCACTCCCATTCTGATGCCGAACCAGCGATGGACGCCCCTGTGCTGTCGAAAGAAGCCCCTACGAGGACCGATCAAAAGCATCATGGCAACTCTCAGCAGAATACAAATCATGTCTCTCAGGACTATCCTTCCCACCAAAGTCAAGGCTCGGATGACCTGGCCATGTTTGGGAACATCATGCAACCCCCGGCTGCTATGTTGATGGGCGGTATCAGGCGATGGCGATACCTCCAGAGATATCTCCTTGGCCTGGGCTCAAAGAGTAATGCCGTCATGAATGCCCTCCTGTGCCTTGAAGATGTTTTGGCTCGTGATGACTCCGACGCCTGCGACCAAGCTTCAGATTCAGACGATAGCGCCAACCGAATCGCCGAGCGCTATGAAGCAGCCAAGAGGCAGGTTATCGATCAAACCTCAGGGAAGCATCATCTTGAGGAACAAGAAATGAACGAACTCCTCGCAGCCGTCTTCCTGCTGGCCTGGATTCAGGTCATACGTGACCGGGGCACCGAGCGAAGCGACTCCACGTTTCCTTGTGACCAAGCCGACGTGATCATCAGTAGCGGCTGCAACTGGAACTGGTACTCTCGACAGCTGCTCTCCTGGTTCAATTCGCTTGACAGCAAGGCCACGCATCTTGGAGGGCCCCCGCTCCTTTCGCCCAAGGCTCTCAACATCGTCTCCCGCTATCCTATACAGATCGTCAGCTGCAACTATGAGGAGTTCAAAGAAAGGCAAAATTCCCTGGGCGGCCAAGAGGATTTCCAAACCATGTCAGCCGGGTCTGTGACAGACGTCTCAGAGCACGGAGATAGCGCGGCAGTGGTCCCTGCTTTGACAACGGTTGATGTCAAGGAAATTGTGCTTCGTGCCATTCTCCAGCCGGCCGCGGAGTGGTACCTACAGACACAGGCCTATTTCCGGCACATAGGATCCCTTGACAAGCATCATCGTTCAAGATTTACACCAGACGATGAGCTTGAAGTTGCGCTGGTGGGCAAGCAGTTTCAGGCCGAATTATGGGATCTCTGGGCCCAGCGGCCCTCCGCCATATCTCTTACTGCTGATGATCTCGCAAAGACTGTGGCACCAGACATGGCAACTCGCCTTGAAGAGGTCTTCAGCGTGTACCTCGCTAGTTTTTGGATTCTCTTTGTCTATCTCCATCGCGTAAGCTGGTGGCATCTGGCTCATACCCCAACAGTAGAGGGAGCATTGAACGAAACATGGGAGTTCATGCAACGGTCATACGGAGAGCGAGATGATTGTGGCCAGTACAAGACTGTTCACCCTGCCCTCATGTGGCCCGTCTTTGTATTTGGTGCCGAATGTCCAGACGAATCAAGAAGACAGTGGGCGATTGAGCAGCTCAGAGGCTTGGCAAAGCCCAGGCCAGTGTTGGAGGTAGAAGATGGGAAGCTCGATACGCTTCCGGCATTCAAGATAAGCCGCGGGGCGACAAAGAATGCGAAGAGGGCAGCGTTACTACTCGAATCTCTGATTGAGAAGCAAGGGGAGATCCGTGGTCGAGTTGATGATAGGGATCTTGCTATGGAGATGTTCGGGTGCCATTTCTCGATAGTATAGTTACCCCTAGTTGAGATACGTGACAACTTGAGCAGTTTCTATGTCATGTACAGTGTCAAAGCTGCATGTAGAGCCTATACTGCAAGGAAACGAGCCATGATCTGCTCATCCATGAGGCATCCAGGGATGTGATGTTGTTTGAGCCTGATTCATCGTGTAATCGAGGCAAGTGGTGTCGTGTCTTTTGCGGGCATGCCTAGTCCGGAGCTCCCGACCCGGATTTGTGCTGTCAACCCGCCGATCGCTGCAGCGAGTTCCCTTGATGCTTGCCAAAGAAGAAAGAAAGACGACAGACAGTAGTTTGTCATTTTCGAACAGGATCAACGACCGTTGATGGTCGCTGGAGGTAAGCGAGGAGTGAGGGGGAGATAGGCAGGAGGATGAGCTGCATTCCCCTAGTGTACGTATACCATGCCCGAAGATGGCTGGAGAGGGTACCCATCAACTGATGTGCGTAGTCTAGAAGGCTTCGGCACATCATCTTCTCGCGCAATAAGCCTGCGCTCTTGTTGATGCTGGCAGCACATCAGCAGGGGCCATACCCCTCCGATTATTTGTGAGCCGAGGCATGCATCCCAATACCCCTAATGCTCCTGAGGCCATGGAACCTTTGTCTCTTTCGCGTCAATTTCGAGGATGGCGTAGGTTGCAATGGCGGTTCCGCGGCATTGACCAAGAGAGCGACCTTATCGCGACATCGCCATCATGCTTCAAGCCGGTGCCAGTATAGGAAGGAGCTGGGAATTTTCAATGTTGCAAGGACTTTTGCAGCCCGGGATTTTGGACTTGACTCTTGCGACGGCGACTGAAGCTAGTGGCTGATCCGAGGATGGTCGTTAACGAGAAAGAAGGCAAGGGTCTTCGGAGCATCGCGAGCTAGGCCGTCCTGTTGTTGATCATTCCTGTTTCAGGAGATGTCTCGATTGCCTGGTCATGAACTCCTGAGGCTGTCACCTCCCTGGCCGCATCTAGGGTGAGTTCATCTCCCCACAGTCAAGGCTTGTCAATTTGAAAGGCTGCCTATCGTTCATGGTAGATCGTCTAGTGGCAGTCAATCCTTGCAGTATATTGCATCAGCCACCTATCCGCAAAGCTGGTGATGACTTCATTGTCGAAGTCATCCAAGATCAGCCAGATGGACAGTCAACTCCAGCCCACGGCACTGTCAAGGCTCTCTCACGGATGAGATAGGCAGCGATCCTGCTACGGAGATCATTAGGATTCGAGCGGGCCGAGGCAACTTTGCGGCGTAGTTTCGGGAGACTGCCGGGCCAAGCGAAGGTCGTAGGATGGACAGAGCGGAAGCAAGGGGTGGAGGATGACAACCAATGACGGACTTGATCACAATGTCGTGGGTGGCCAAGACAGAAGGACGGCCCAACCGTTGAGATCTCCTGACCAAGACAACGCAAAAGGTCTCTCTCTGATGGATGGTTGTGTGTTGTCGTGGGGGCAGCAGGGTGCTCTGCCTTTTCTTCCGAGGATGGCTTCAAAGGCGGGGGTGGAGCCTTGTTTGATGTCGATGCAAGACCTGGACCCGATAAGCCAAGGCGACGGTGCAAAGGAAAACATCAAACGACAAGCAATCCCCTGTGAACTTTTGTAACTTCTGAATGGAGGTTGTTGATAGCGATTGCATGAACCATCCTTGTAAAGGCGTGGCGTGTTGGTAGAAACAGGGATGAAGGAGGAAAGTTGGTCGGCACGGATCGGTGAAGATTGAGAAGGAGGAAACCACGGTCCACTGAAGGCTTAGGGGAGTTTACCCTTGACGTCAATGGATGTGCGTTATAATTTGCTTGATTTTGGGGAGGTGTTGGCCCTACAGTAGGTGTAAGACCGCTGAGTCTTGTCTTGAACGGCTCGCTAAATCGTGGCTTCCATTGAGGACGGGGAGGTCCGGGCGTCGGTGAGGATCGATCCTGCCTCGTCTTGGCGGGCGATCTCTTGCCGTCCCATCTCTAGCTCTCGTCTCCACTTTTATCTTCCGCCAACATCTTCATCTCGACACCACGGCCACAATCGCGACAGGTTCGAGGAGCCAGCATGTCAAGTCTTCTAGACGCCAGGTGCGTGAAGGATGCACGTGCTGTAGGATTGGAAACCTATGGCAATACCAAACTTGGTTGTGGTTGGCTGAAGGCTATCCTCGGCCACCACCTCCTCTCGATATCACGCCGCCCTCGAGACCTGGCAAGGCTTCCTGGCTAAGATCAACTCCCATCAGCTTAGCCTCATCCGCCAGCAAAGACGAATGCCCAAATATCTCCGTCCTTGGCAATCCTCTAGGAGGCCTGCCGTAGCAGCGATGCGCACCAACACGGCTCAAGTACCCTAAACAGGAAGTTGATTTGGTTATCGACCTTGGCTATGTGGCCCGGGGCTAAGGTATGTAGCCCTTCCCAGCCGGCTCTTGGCCCTGGTAGGGCTAATCAATCAAGGGGTTTCCCGTGCCGGTCTTGAATGTGCTCAACTTGTGGAGAGAGAAACTACCCGGTTGGGTAGGTCTGTGAGCGCTTAACCATGAGCCTCCTAGTGACAATTGCAACGACAACCTTCAGTTTATGCATCATTTACGGACCGATCCTTGATTCCGAGTGGCCATGTTCCTGTTCACACCTCCCAATCAACGGCTCCAAGACATCCGCCTTCCCTTCCGAGTCATGTCTCGAGCAACTCGGACAGTTCTCTGCACTAACAAGTCGCTGTCGTGACGGGAACCTCACAACTGGAAGAACACCGGTCATGTGGCTATTCTAGCCTCTACTTGTTGATTTATGTCGATCTTGAACGGCTCAGGGAGATTCTTTCGACATGGCTACGACGTATCACCTTCGCCAGGTCCGCCAACAGTGCTCCAGCCTGTCACCCTCACCTTACGGCTTGTCGATGTCTCTGAATTCATTCCATCCATCGGTCGATTCACACCCCCCCAGGGGGTTCTATCCAACCCCAGTTTCGAGATCCTGGCCACATTATCAGGGTATCGTCATGGTAAAGAGGCCAATGCATCCTCTTGAGCCTCTGACGTTTGGCCGCAGGCCTGATGTTTGCATTTTTCAAGAACTTTTGAGCTTTTGTCATCGTGAATGGCCTTTGGTGCCTCACTCTGTCACATCTCTCCTTCCTCTTTGCGATTGGTACTGTCGACTACAGTACGATGACAGCGTGGGAGGCATCTCCTCTTCTCCGGAAGAGGAAGTTGACGACAATCCTCCCCTCTATTATGCAGCTGAGGAAGCTCCATGTCTGAGAACGACTGCAGGATGACCGTGGGTCTACTCTTTGACAGTAATGGGTAGAGAACCATGATGCCATAGACGGGCATGGGAGTATCCTTTCAACGGCTATATAATTCGGCATGCTTCCTTTCAACAGATGTGTCCTCTCATCATCACACACTCTAGCATCAGCAACCCCTTCTCTACCCCTTTCTCTCAAACATCTTTGCAATGGTCAACTTCAAGAACCTCGCTATCGCTGCGACTACCCTCCTCGGGCTCGTCCATGGTGCTCCCGTGGCCCAGGATGAGAGCGGCAAGATCGTTCCAGGCAGCTACATCGTCACTCTCAAGTCTGATGCTAAGACTTCAGAGCTCACCAGCCACCTCAAGTGGGTCGATGATGTTCACAAGCGCAGCCTTACCAAGCGTGACACCGAAAACGGTGTCGAGAGAACCTATGATGGCAAGTATGGCTTCAAGGGCTACGCTGGCACTTTTGACAAGGAGACCATCGAGCAAATCAAGGACAACCCCCTTGTGAGAAGGTCCCGTCTTTCATAGTTTGACCAGATGATGCTAATACAACTGACAGGTCGAGCTTGTTGAACAAGACCGTGTCTGGACGCTTGACTGGATCGCAGAAGAACCAGAGGAGGGTCATCTGCAGAAGAGGGCCTTGACCACCCAGCAGAGCGCCACCTGGGGCCTCGGAACTGTCTCGCACCGCTCTCGAGGCTCTACTAGCTACATCTACGACACCGATGCTGGTCAGGGCACCTATGCCTATGTCATTGACACGGGCATTCGAGCTACCCACAACGAGTTTGAGGGTCGTGCTACCGCGGCTTGGTCTGCCTTTAGTGGCGACAACGCTGACACCTTTGGACACGGCACCCATGTTGCTGGCACGATCGCCGGAAAAACATACGGCGTTGCCAAGAAGGCCAACGTTATTGCTGCCAAGGTCTTTCAGGGGCGGGAGTCGACTACTGCAATTATCCTGTCTGGTTTCAACTGGGCTGTCAATGATATCATCAGCAAGGGCCGCACCACCAAGTCAGTCATCAACCTGTCCCTGGGTGGCGGGTACTCGGCTACTTTCAACAACGCTGTCGAGTCTGCTTCCAGCTCTGGTGTTCTCTCTGTTATTGCTGCCGGAAACGAGGCTCAAAACGCCGGCAACACCTCTCCTGCCTCGGCTCCTAGCGCTGTGACCGTCGGTGCCATCGACAGCAACTGGGCCATCGCCGACTACTCCAACTACGGCAGCGTCCTCGACATCTTTGGCCCCGGCAGCAGCGTCCTCTCTGCATGGTACACCAGCAACTCGGCCACCAACACCATCAGCGGAACCTCGATGGCTACTCCCCACATCGTCGGCCTTGCTTTGTATGGCATCTCGGTTCAAGGTGTGTCTGGAGTTAGTGGCGTCACGAACTGGCTCAAGACAACGGCCACCTCTGGCAAGATCACGGGCAACCTCCGCAGCTCCCCTAACCTCATCGGCAACAACGGCAACTCGCTTCAGTAAATTCCCGCACAACACGTGAGTGATGAGGGTCAACTCATAAGCGATATGCGGGGGGATGGGGGATGAAAGACGGGGGAAGAGAAGAGACAGATGAGTAAGCAGGATGTCAGGATGGATATGGGAGACACTCTTTTGTTGGATCTGTCTATACCGAGTATCGCATATACAGACGTGATTTTCCTTGTGGAAGCTGTCGAGGGTGATGTTAGCTCTCATGTTGGATCGTGGATGGGTATATAACATTGTCGGGAGGGTCTGTATACATCGTTGAACAGCTGCAGTACCATACACATTCAATCCAAGACAATGGATGACATGACTCTTGTGCTTGTGTAGCCTCTTGTTGAGTGGCAGGCATATCCCAAGTTGGAGCCCCTGTCTTGTGCTATGCAGAGACGCCATAGTCGCGTTCAGCTGGACTATTCTGACGAGATACACCAGCCTTATGCGAACGGACTGGGCCTGGGAACGGCTGTGGCGTCCTCTTCATTTCGGCTTCTAGAACCTGATGCCGCGCACCACGTGGTGCTCACGATCTCGACTTATTCCCGGCGATCTCAGACCCGAATAGGCACTCTGAAGCGCAGCAGCCTTTTCGGCCCGGACAGCAACTCTGCCCATCCATCTCGCTTTTTTCCCCCGCAGGATCTCTATCCCTCTTTTTTGAAGTTGGGGGAGGAATATCCGGGGATGACAAGCTTATCTGTCAACATTGGGGTGCAGCTGTTTAAGATGGACGACTTGGAAGTGATTATTGTCGACGACTTTGAAGGCATGGCCGAACTAGGTATTTCTACACTCCCAAGCGGATCCGATCTTCTGGGACGCAGGAAACAGCCCGGTTTCTTGGCTAGTGACTACCGTGACTCTCTGGCCCGGGTCTGCGGCTGAAGGGCGATTAACAAGGTGAAGGCACGGTGAACCAACAGCACAAACCCATCGACGCCTGACGATGGGCATTGTCAAACCCTCGGGGACAAAGCTGGGCCCTTGTTTGTTTGATCCTCCAATACTCGGCTCGGAAATGCTTCTGCCTGGCGGTTCGACAACGCATCCTAGCAACCCTTGTCCACGGTCACGGAGTAAGGTGCCAAGTTGAGAGCCTCACGGACAGAGACAGCGGCCGCAGATCAAATATTTCTTGGTTCTTTTTATCAATCTTACGAAAGAGGCTCCACGAGAGTCGGGTGTGATCGGATGTCAGGCAAAGGACTAGAAGGAGAGAATCGGCCCAGGTGGAGTTTGTAGTGTGGGAAACATGAGCCTTGGCTCCTCTTTGTGAGAATGTTTTGACTCCATTCCCACAAATCTCTCGATCTTTTATGATCCCCACTCTCTTTATTGCCCCCGTCCCCGTCCCGCAAAACAGCGGGTTATGTTTGGGGGTGGTTTTTTTCGGGGTCTCATGATGCTGGGGGTTTAACCAGCCTATGTAACAAAGATCCCCATACCCTCCCCCTTTGGTGGAGAAGTACAAGTTTCAGCGTGTCATTTTGACCAACCGCCGTGCTAGTCTGATGGAGCTGAGGATGAGTGAGAAAAAAATAGAGGCGGCGCGTGATAGCGTCAGTGCTTTTGTAGAGTCTTGTTAGTGCGTTTTTGTAAGAGATTTCAAGCGTATAAGTCGAGGATTATCTACCATGGACTTTTTTGAGAACATGGAATTCCGGGTAACGAGATGAACTATTAGTCAGTTAAACGTGTATTCACATAAATCATGACTACAAACTGAGCCATTGAGGATCCCTCCCTCGCCGGCTCGTTACATCGACGTTACATTCATGACACTCGGATACGCCCGTCCAAACGTGAGATCAGTTGACGGGCCCTTTCACTGCACATCTCAGTGGCTCTTGCAAGGCAAGACAAACGTCAACATGCCCGCCAGATACTCAGAAAGGCAGTCCCAAGCCCTCGAGCCCTTCTACACGTCCCAAGTATACAGGGACCGAGTAGCATCCATACCAGGCCTAGTGGTAGGCATTGCCTATTCGAGCCCTGATCTCCGAATCGGGGCATCCCACCCACCGAGCCGCCGGAGTCTCACCGAGGTGGCCCGGCCGCCCCCGGGGTGGACAATCCTCCAACCCCTGGCCCCTCGCCTCTCTCCGGGTCTGGGGTCCCCGGATTGGCAAATAGCCTCCCTTCCCGCTGTGAGAATAAGGCCCAAATGCCTCCAGGCCGGGGCATCAGATGCGGTCCTGCGGGGAGTCATGCGAACTGAGAGCAGCATATGCTGTCACCGTGGAGGTGGATGATCGGATGGCAAGCCCGTGTAGTCAGGTTGATAGTCCCATATAAGAGAGAGCCTCATCCCCCTCTGAGGCTAACTCTTGATCTAGGTCATCGAGACGGGGCTAGTGACTAGGCCTATATACCTCTATTTAATCTATTTTTTTTTTCTGCGCTGCCTTTTGTCCTGCTTCAGCGTCAGTACTCCTTCCACCATGGAGTCGACAGTCGAGGCGCGAACCAAGCTCGCCTACAAGAACCGGTGGAGGACTCTCTGGAAGAACCCCAAGCTCATAGTCATCGCCCTCTTTGCCTCGTTCGTCTTCCCAGACAATCTTGCTTTCAGGAGCTAACCTTCCACAGATTCGGTGGCTTCGAGTATGGCTACCAGCAGGGTGTTCTCGGCCAGTCCTTGGTCATGACTCGATTCAAGGACAACTTCCCCTCCGTCGTCGAGTCGTCCAGCGCCACCGGCTGGCTCACCTCGATTCTCCAGCTGGGTGGTATTCTCGGATCGCTGTCCGCCGGTGTCCTCGGTGAGGTCATCTCAAGAAAGTACACCATGTTCTCGGCTTGCTGCTGGGTCATTCTGGGCAGCTACCTCTATATTGGCGCCACATACCACAACCCCTCTACGCTGTATGCTGGTAGATTCTTCACTGGTATCGGTGTGGGAACTTTCTCTGGCGTTGGGTGAGTCTAAGCCGAGTTGTGCGTGAGTGTTTGACTAACAGCTATCAACAGCCCCCTGTACAACGCCGAGCTCTCCTCTCCTGAACTACGAGGTTTCCTCGTCTCCTTCTATCAATTCTGCACCATTCTCGGTATTATGCTTTCGTTCTGGATCGGATACGGTAGCAACTACATTGGTGGTCACGGCGATGGCCAGAGCAACCTTGCGTGGATGCTCCCCTCTATCATCCAGGGAATCCCCGCCGTCCTCCTCGCCCTGGGTATCTGGTGGCTCCCCTTCTCCCCCCGATGGCTCGTTAAGAAGGGCCGCGATGAGGAGGCCATCAAGACCCTCTCGTACCTCCGCAACCTGCCCATCGAGCACCAGCTCATCCAGGTCGAATACAAGGAGATCAAGGCCGAGTCTTTGTTTGAGCAGCGAGCCTTTGCCAAGCAGTTTCCCAACCTGGCGGCCAAGGAGCAGGGCAACATGTGGGTGCGGGAGTTTGCCCAGTATTACAATATTGTGCGGACATGGGACAACTTCAAGCGAGTCGCTACGGCTTGGCTGGTCATGTTCTGGCAGCAGTGGAGGTAAGAAACGGCCGTCTACAAGGGAAGGAGCAACTTGCTAATGGGAAAACAGCGGTATCGACGCCATCATCTACTACGCCAGCCAAGTGTTCGAGAGGCTCGGTCTCACGGGCGGAACTCAAGCCCTGCTTGCCACCGGAGTGACTGGTGTCGTTTTCTTCGTTTCTACTCTTCCTGCCATGGCTATTATCGACAAGGTCGGCCGTAAGCCCATGCTGTACGCCGGATCGGTCGTGATGTGGATCTCGATGGTGATCGCCGGAATCATCGTCGCCAAGTTCCAACACGACTGGGTTTCTCACGCAGCAGCTGGCTGGGTAGCCGTGGCCTTCATATGGGTCTACGTTGGAGCATTTGGAGCCACATGGGGGCCAGTTTCATGGACTTTGGTCGCTGAAATCTTCCCCTTGTCGATTCGGTCGAAGGGGTCGTCTATTGGCGCGTCGAGCAATTGGGTATGTTTTCAAACCTCCCCAGTTGGGAAAGAACCATTACTAACCTTATATTTAAGCTTAACAACTTCGCGGTTGCCTTCTACGTCCCCCCGATGTTCGAAACCCTCGAATGGGGCACGTACATCTTCTTCGCCGGTTTCCTCGCGTGCAGCATTGTGTGGCTGTACTTCTGCCTCCCCGAGACCAAGGGCGCCACCCTTGAGGATATGGACCGTATCTTTGGAAGCCGAACTGGCGAGGAGGACGCCAAGATGCTGGATGAGGCCCGCCGCGACGTTGGTCTGGGACCCGAGTTTGAGATCGATGCCCTCAAGGCGGAGAAGATGCTTATGGAGGGCGAAGACGCCGATGCCAGACCTACTTCTCACCATGAGAATGCCTAGATAAAATGATTGTGCAGCAGTATGTCTTGACTGGTTTCTGAACGAGTGCATTACTCGTGGGAACTAGAGGAATACGATATTTGGTTTATCCAAGACGGTGCCAACTTGCCGAATAAGTCGATGTGAATTTCATCAAGAACTACAATGGCACAACTTCAATCAAGTACTTTATTTTCCCAAATCCATACAACATACCCAAGAAGCAGATACTCGATATCCCAAGTTGAGATGTGAAGTCCATTCATGACCAACACCCTGGTGGGGGCAAAACAATGTTTAGATGAGACTTGGCCGTTTTGTCATCCTGGTGATGCTACCTTTGGGACCTCCCAACTTTTAATAGAAACGTTAGATCTCTTTAAGGTTACTTCTTTAAAGGCAACCATAAATCTTGACAAGAATCATCCGGGGAAGAGGTCCAACTCGGTTGCCAAACCGTTGCTGGCCCGCCAACGGTCGGCTAGTGGGGCCACCCTAGCCTTATCCTTATCACCACCAAAAATCTGTCGCAGAGAATTTTCCTTGAGCAAACATCACCAAGGATGCAAACAACAGCAGCAACAAGCATGCTCCCGCGAGTCTCGACGACCAGATCGTGGCACAATCATTCTTACTTGCTTCGAAAAGCGTAGGTACATTCATCTTCTTTCTCTCTCGTCTCCGCAGCGTTCTCCCTCACAGCCACTCCCCTCCTCACGAGTCTTCCTCGCGAAGGTCTTCTACGGACGGCACGTTTTGTGCTGTCCGCCTGAAGTAGGCTGAAGGGTGATTTAACGGCGAAAAGGGAAACCCTCCTTTGGGGGACGTTTCCTTTACTGCTGTAGCTGCCAGAAGAAAAAGGGCCATCATAGTCCGCGCCTGCTGGGTCGCCCATTTCGGTGGGATTGACTTTATTCTACACAGGCGAGGCTCCAGGAGCTCCGACATTCTCGTGTCTTGTTGGTTGTGACTGTGTCACGCTTTGACACGTGCGTTATGATTTGGTCTTTGTCATTGGAGGAAGGGGTTCTTCGATCAAGGTTCTGTCAAGTGAACTATGTATTTCTATGCTCGACTACGTCATTGAGCTTCACTGCAGGCTTATCCTCAGATCATTTGTTAAAACCAATTTCAATACATGCACAGGAAGCACCTCCCACGCTTGAGACCACCTCTTGCTATGCCCGCCGTCGTCACATTCAATCTTGCAGCACAACCACATCTGTAGAGCAACTCGCCCCAAATTCACACCTCCAACATGGCTGAAGAGTCCAAGTTTGGCCATCTTCCCCTCAGCACCAAGGGCCCTATCAACTGCGCTCTCACCGGCGCGTCCCTCCTCAACACTCCCTATCTCAACAAGGGCTCTGCATTTCCGCCGGAAGAGCGTCGCAAATTCAACCTCACCGGCCTGCTCCCCCAGGGCGTCCAGACGCTCGAGCAGCAGTGCAAGCGTGCGTACGACCAGTACTCGACCCGGCCAAACGACCTCGCCAAGAACACCTTTCTCACCTCACTTAAGGACCAGAATGAGGTGCTCTACTACAAGGTGGGAACACGTCTTGGGTGGTGTAGAGGGACCGTACTGACAGTCACAAGCTGATCCAGCTCCATCTGGATGAGATGATGAGCGTTGTCTATACTCCAACCGAAGGCGACGCTATCCAGAACTACTCTCGGCTATTTCGACGCCCAGAAGGTTGCTATCTCAACATTCATGAGCAGGATCAAGTCCACAACAATCTGGCCCAGTGGGGAAATGCAGAGGATATCGACTATATCGTAGTGACTGGTCAGTTACCCTTCAATCACAAGGAAACTATTCACTCACAAGAAACACAGATGGCGAGGAAATTCTGGGCATCGGCGACCAAGGCGTCGGAGGCATCCTCATCTCTGTTGCCAAACTGGTCCTCACGACTCTTTGCGGAGGCATCCACCCAAACCGCACTCTCCCTGTCGTCCTCGACTGCGGGACGGACAATGAAGAGCTCCTCAGCGACGAGCTGTACCTAGGCCTCAGGGAGAAGCGTGTCCGCGGCGAAGAGTACGGCAAGTTCGTCGATACTTTTGTCCAGTCGGCAAGAAAGCTATACCCAAAGGCATACATCCACTTTGAGGACTTTGGTCTCAGTAACGGTCAGTTCCTTCACCACAGCAAGCTCAATATATCCTGACATGTATGCAGCGAGACGTCTCCTGGACCGCTATCGCCCAGACTTTGCCTGTTTCAACGACGATGTCCAGGGCACCGGCTGTGTGACTCTGGCGGCCATCATGGCCGGCCTCCATGTCAGCAAGCAAAAGTTCAAGGACCTCCGCATGGTTATCTTTGGAGCAGGCAGTGCTGGTCTCGGCATCGCGGATCAGGTGCGGGATGCTATTGTCACCGAGGGGGACATCAGCCATGAGGAGGCATCGAAGCAGATCTGGTATGTCTGCTCTTACTTTTTGGCAATATCAAGCTCACAATCTGTAGGTTGATTGACAAGCCTGGTCTCCTCACGAGCGAGGTAGAGGTTTCAGACGCACAAAAGAGTTTTGTCAAGGATGCTTCGGGCTGGAAAGGCAAAGGCACCGACCTCCTCTCTGTCATCAAGGCCGTCCGCCCCAACGTCCTCGTCGGCACGTCCACCGTCCCCGGGGCCTTTACCGAGGATGTCATCAGAGCCATGGCCAAGCATCATGAGCGCCCCATAGTCCTCCCTCTCTCAAACCCGACCCGGCTCCACGAGGCCAAGCCCGAAGACATCCTTAACTGGACTAACGGCAAGGCCCTCGTCGCCACTGGTTCGCCTTTCCCTCCCGTCAAGGGCCCCTGGGGCGAGTCTGGCTCCGAAGTCACCATCGACATCGCAGAGTGCAACAACTCAGTAGTCTTCCCGGGTATCGGCCTAGCCTGCGTGCTCTCTCGCGCGGAGCACCTGACAGACCGCATGCTCGTCGCCGCAGTAGAGGCCGCAGCCTCGCTGAGTCCTGCACTCAAGGATCCAACTGCTCCTCTGCTGCCAGATGTCGATTCGGTGCGAGATGTCAGCGTCCGCATCGCTCGGCATGTGATCCAGGTGGCCCTCAATGATGACGAGGCGACACAGGAGGGTATCCCCGAGGAGGACGAGGAGCTGGAGGAGTGGATCAGGGA
The DNA here is from genome assembly GCA_006518225.1 of Fusarium neocosmosporiellum. Classification (NCBI taxonomy): domain Eukaryota; kingdom Fungi; phylum Ascomycota; class Sordariomycetes; order Hypocreales; family Nectriaceae; genus Fusarium; species Fusarium neocosmosporiellum. The sequence goes on from SSHR01002790.1 coordinate 25,336, forward strand.
GCAGATGTGGAATCCAGCGTACAGACCGTTGAAGTTTGTCGAGATGGAGACTGCAACCAGAGAGGCAAGGGGAGAGCTGAAGCGGGCCGGAACTGTTCATCGAACCGGTCATACATAAAGGGCGCGGCGGGATGTAGATGAGGTGCGCATCTAGACCTGAGATAGAATCGTCAACCGGTTTATTTAGAGACTCGAGATACTATTAATGCCATCCCAGCAAAACTTGACTCCAACACTGCCAAACAGGAAACACCAATATTCAATCAGTCTCCAGGCTAAGTAGAAAGCTCTGGGAATAGTTGCACTTGAGAGTCGCCAACCCCAACGCCCGACCTACCTTGCGATACAGCACTTCTAGCGTCTATGACACTGGCAGGGGCAATCAGATAACACCGGCCCGAGCGGCCTCACCGGCATTGTCCTGGACCAGGTCCTCCATCCTCCTCTTACCCTTGCCCAGGCCACCCTCACCAACGCCCATGCGACGAGCAACGTATCGCTGGGCAACAATGCCAACCGAGAGATTCAGAAGCTCCTCGAGCCACTCAGCAACCCACTCTCGAGGGTCGACACCGCCGCTCTCAATGATGTCTCTGATCTCCTCGGGAACGTTAATTTCCGATACATCACCCTCTTCACCGGAGCGAGGGGTGAGGGGACCAGCAGAATCAAGCCACTGAACCCATCGGGCAGGAACAGTCTGGCTGACAGTGTAGAACTCAATGTCGTGGACAGGGTCCAGGATGAAGACGGCGAAGCAAATAAGCTCCTCATTCTCCTCCTGATTCTCGACTGCGGAGGAGTCCTTCTCCTTCTCGGCAGAGGCAGTGCGAGCGAACAAAGTCTTGTCGTCATCCACAGTGATAGCCTGGACGGCCAAGAACAAGTCCGAAGTTCGGACAGGGTTGCTCTCGCTCATGTCTTCAGTGGCCTTGAACTTGGCTCCCTCCAGTCCGCCGTTGGCAGCAAAGTATTCGTTCGCATACGATTCGGCATTGGCGCGGCACAGCTTGGTTCCCTCGGCCAGACCCTTAATCAAGGCAAGCTCACGGGGAGAATCAGCCTGCCTCCACCAAGGTCCATCGTGCCATCCAGCAGCGTTGTCGGTGCTGCGTCGCGAGTGGCTCTCCTGGCCACGCTGGACGACGAGAAGATCGCCGCCTTCGACCTGCGACATGACATGACCAAAGACGTTGTGGATGAGAGGGTCAAGAGACGGGTAGCCGACAAGATCGTGGGTGATGTGGATGAGGAGTCGCTCATGGGAGCTGATAGGGGGCGCGAGAGTGTGGAGGATGTTGGTAAAGGTGGGAAGAGCTCGATGTCGCAGTTCATCACCTGGGGCCTCGATCAGCTTCGTCATAAGGGCGGATGTCTGGGATTGCACATACCATAGCTTCGGAGGGTGGTGACATCAAGTCCCCTGATGCCCTTAACCTGGTCCGCCCATTTCTTGGCCTCCTCGGTCTGCTGGATTTGCGTGACGGCAGCCTCTGCCTGCTTCATGGCAGCGCTGGCGGTGGACAGAATACCACCCCACCATCCTCCGCCAGATGGCTGAGGAGCGGGCTGCGCAGGCTCAGGTGCGGGTGCGGGCTTCTTCTCGGCTTCATGAAGCTCAGAGCTGGTGGCACTCGGGGTGAAGCTGGCTCTCAAGCTGCGTGCGCTATCGGTAGACTTGCGAGGGTCGCCAGCGGGAGGTGTCGCAGTAGATCGGCGGGCAGCATCCTTGAGCCGGGGTGTATGAGGTCGCGACGGCTGTTCAGCGGCCAGTTCGGACTCAAGGTCGGCGAGAATGTCCTGGTCGGCAATGGCCTTGGAGGCGGCAGATGTAGGCTTGGCCTTTGTGGTCTTTGTGGGCTTGGTGTCAATGCCTGAGAAGAGGTCGTCGAGGTTGTCGTCGTCGGCGGCGGCCGTTGTCTTCTTGGGCGCCATGGTGGAGGGTGATGACTAGTTGAGACGTCACTAGAAAGGAATGCGGTGCCGTGGAGGGCGCTTGCTGGCTAGATGGAGGTTTGAAGTTGTGATGGTTGGAAGATGGAGGCGGGGGGTTTGATATGTGTACTCGTAAGAAGATTGTTTGGCGCGGAAACGGAAACGGCAAGGGATGGTTGGAGCTTGGGAAGGTACGACGGGAGGCAGCAAGGGTCCAATGGGACCTGGAGGAGACGATAGAAGAGAGCGCAACAGGGGATGCTACAACGTTGAATGGTTTTTGGATAGATAGTAAGAGCCTAGAATCTGAGTACCGTTTCAGTTTCGAATTAATACATGATTTTAATTTCGGAGCAATTCTACAGTTGTCAACCCCAAGAGTCAAGGTGTAATTGTGTCGAATGTATACCTGACGGTTACCACCGAGAGATCTAGCCGCAGTGGCGTCTAGGCGGGAATCAGGAACTTGACCCAGGTACTCCCCGCGTACTGGGGCGACTTACAGCAGCAGAGCAGCCACTAACATGCAGCGACTTGCAGCAGGCGACACAGTCACGCTCTCGTCTACACCAGTCCCGGGCGGTACTAGCGCGGCTGGCTTTCAAGATGCGGCCCCTGATTCGCCTGATGCGTCCCGAGCGGAGGAACCCCGGGGAGGTACCTTCATGACCAGGAGCCTTGTCTGGTGTTAGAGGGCGAGGCTTCAGCGGCCGGGATGGCACTAACAGCGGGCGGGTCTAATCTTGGGCTGGCTTATTCGGACGGACCACGACACCTCGAGAAAATCAACCTGCGGAATCAAAGCCTGGCCAAAAGGAGACGAGACCGTCTTCATCACCCGCGTTTCTTGACGTATATTGCAATCACTCGCCGACGCCGCCTGGTACGGCTTGTTCTTGCCGGCTTCTGTATGCCCCTTGTTGCCTTTGTCTTGTCCTTGTTGCTTCGCTACGCTCTGCTCTTTTTTGCAAGTCGCCGCTAGTTCCCTGTACTTCAAAATTCTTTCTCTGCCCTGGCTCGCTCTTCTTACTCCAACACGCTCATCCCGGGTCTCATTCTATTTCATATCCCGCCCACCCTCACTCAGCCTCGTCCCGTCAGGGCCCCCTTCTCTAATCCGCCGCGTGTCTGTCCATCTTGGGAGTAGGTCGTCTTTATTTACACGGCGCGCCCGCTCCGCTCCGTGTTGTCGCATGACGCCTCTCGCGGGCCCGGCTGGCCGCTACACGTCCTTGCTATAACATCCCAGCCTCGTCCTCGTCCAGCCTATCCTGGCTGACCATGGACCGCTCGCGCCGGACAACTCATCGCCGTCGTCCCCTGGGAGCTTCAGCCTCTCCCACTTCAGCTGCGGAGGCTTCCTTTGACTTCAATTCATCCACAAGCCCCGTTGTTGCCCACACTAATACCACCCCTCAGAGTGCCAGCGCTGGCGGTCGCCGCTCAAGCAAGCCGCTGCAGCACGCATTCACCTTCTCCCCCCCAAGCAGTAGCCGCGGCCTCAACCCGAGGAAGCGTTCTACCACCATGGACAACTATCCCATGGCCGACGAGGACGACCACGGCCCTAGAAAGGGCGGTCACAGTCTTCGTAAGCGTGCCCGCGTGGATTACACGTTTGAGCACATCGACGACGATGTCATCGTCCCCAACTCAACCTCGTCTGCCCGCGGTAGGAAACGCAGGTCCGAGGTGACTTATGAGACGGATGACTTCTACGCCGCCGACTCCAAGAGGCGAGGCGCCTCGATGGGTGTTGATACTCCGTCAACTCGCCGGAGGAACCCGTCACGCAAGTCGAGTGAGATGAAGGCGTATCATGAGGCCGCCCTCGAAGACGACGACAATGACGTCCAGGACACGATAGAAGTCGGCGCCTACTACTCAGACGCCGATGAATCAGAGTTCCGCGAGCCCAGTGGTTCAAATCACTCATCCCCTCAAGCCAACAAGACGTCGCCAAAAACTGACCCGCCGGCACTGCCAGCCGGTGATGCCCCTTCAAGTAACCCCAAAACGGAACACGCAATACCCGCTCCTCCTGTAGAGCAGAAGCCCTCTGGAGTGCCTCCTGCGGTGAAACCTATTGATGAAATATTACCTCAATCGGCAGAGCCTCAACCCGATCAACTTCCCAAAGTGGAACCTGAACCGGAGGCTTCAGATGCACCACAAACGCCCGCGCCGGTCGACCCTGTTGACACTGCAGCCGTTGACACTGTCGACGCTGCACCTGTCGATAGCCCACCTGTTGATGCTGCATTATCTTTGCCATTGACAGTGCCAGCTAACCAAGATCGGCAAATTTCACCTGCTCATTCACCAGCACCCGAAGAAGCAGCAAACGGTGTACTTGAGGCACCTGTCAATAAGATTCCTGATCCTATTGTTCCTCAAGATATTGCCACATCTCTCTCCTCTGACAACACCAACACCAACCCAACCTCCTCTTCCAACATCATCAAGGAAGAAACAAATCATCAACCACTCCAACAAGTTCCCCAATCACCAGGCCAGAAACCCCCATCATCAATGCCTCAAGAGGACAAGATGGATATTGACCCAGTCGAGAAACCTTCTTCCCCGCCTCCTCAAGACATTGAGATGGCCGAATCTACTCCTCTTGTCCAAGAGCCCGCACCCACAGCATCGCCAGCGCCCATCGAGCAAGCGCCTGAGCATGTTGCCGAGCCTGTCAAGTCTGACACCGACGTCGCTGGCCCCGCACCCGTCCAGGTGAATGGCGATTCGACTGACGCCGAACCAAAGGCTGAGCTGCCAAAAGAGGAACTTCCAAAGGAACTCCCAAAGGAGCTTCCAGAGGAGCTTCCAGAGGAGCCTCTAGAGGAGCCTCCAAAGGAAGAACCTCAAGTCGAGGAACCTCAAAAGGATGAGCCAGCAGATCTGGCTGCCACCGCTACTGCTACTGCTACCACCAACGACACTCCAATCTCAGATTCGCCTCAGATTCCTTCTGCCAAGGATGAGCCCGTTACTGCTCCAAGTCCCGCCGAAATCAAGGCTCCAACTCCTCCCCCTGCCGAAACCGTTGAGACGCCTGCCTCTTCGGTGCCTTCAGAAACAAAACCCAGCCCTCAGAAGCCCGTAGTAGCTCAACCCGCGATGGTGTTTAAGCCACAGCCAGCGCCAGTCGGGCGATGGGCCCACCTCACGCCTTACATCGATGGCGAGTACGTCTTGTACCCTGAGAAGAAGGGCCGTTCCGAAGAGGATGGCGCAACCGATGAGCCAACGCCTGAAGGCAAGGACACCGATCGAGAAGGCATTGACATGGAGCCCATGGTGGAAGACAACGACGACAATGCAGATGCCGCAGCTCCTGAAGCACCCACACCTGCGCTCAACACTCCCACCCGCGGTTCGCCTGTGCCTGACTCGACAGATCCAACAGCCTTCAACTCGCCTGCTCCCGGCGGAGACGACGGTGATGATGTGGATGTCGGCGATTCTCAAGAACCAAACGAGCGTCGCTACTACAAGTACCGCAAGCTCAGAGACCCTGCCGAGTATCTCAGTGCGATTGAGGATCACGAAAACATGACGACCGAGGAACTGTTCGAGGTTCTCACTGCCATCAACGTCTCAATGGTTCAATGGCAGCAGGAATGGACCAGCCTGGGCAAGGTCGTCGACGACTACGAAAACTCACTTCGCCGACGAGTGGCTGATGCCAAGTACGAAGCTCGCACCCGCAACCTTCACCAACACGGAGTCAACTATGAGGAGCCTGACTTTGCCGTCAAGGGCTACAAGTCCCGCGAGAAAGAGAGCATGAACGAGACTCGCTATCTTCAGGGCCAGGATCGCATCATGGCTGCTTCTTACGGTTTCGAGTACGACCCTCACCCTTCCAAGATTGGCAAGCAGAACCCGGAGACGCAGCAAGTCGGAATAATGACCCGCGGCCGATCCCTTCGAAACCAGCCTCGACAGACTGCCAAGGCCACCGAGACTGAAGAAGTCACTGGCAAGCGACAGCGCAAGCCAGTTCAGCTCTTTGACCCCGCCACACAGGATATCAGCCGAAGCTCCACGCCTGTGCCAACCCGTGGTGGCCGCCGTCGCAAGAACGCCAATGGTGATGAGGAGACACAGACCAACCTTTCTGTCAGCTTCACCAACGAAGTGCCCTCCGACGCTGAGGCCGCCCCCAAGACGAGGCGCAAGCGTGGCCCTCGTGGCAAGGCTGCCGTGCCAAACATTGTCGAAGACCTTGCGCCCACGCCTGACACAGAGGAGACTACACCGCAGCAATCGCCTGCCAAACCTACTCGTCGCGGCCGCGGCAAGCCTGCTGTCAAGTACGAGGAAGCAGACCCCAACGAGTTTATTGATGAGGAGCCCCAGGAGGAGAAGCCACCCGTGCGCCGACATCTCCTCACCCTCAAGATTCCCAAGGGAGGCAGCAAGCACTTCAGTGAGCCCGCTTCAGCCATCACCGACAATGGCGAGTCCCGTCCGACCACGGCCTCATCGGAGGAGTCCTCGCACACTGCCGAATCGTCCTACTCGTTCCGGCCTAAGCGACAGAAGCGTTTCCGCGACGACCCCGATGAGACAGAGGAGTCTTCACAAGCGCCTCCCAAGAAGCGAGGCAAGCGAGCCAGCGCTGCTGCGATCACCAGCGAAGCTCCTTTTGCCGCCCCTACACCTCTACCTCCAGCCGAGTCAGCGCAGACCCCCAACAGCCGCAAGGTTCAGAAGATCAAGGTTGTTCGGTCTGGCCTGGACACCAAGAATGGAGCACCTGCACCTGCTCCTACCCCCGCCGAGGAGGGTGAGGAACCTCAGAAGGACTACAAGTCGATGACCAAGTCGGAGAAGATGTCAGCATCTATGAAGAGTGAGTTGCTTGAGTGGATCATGTATGCTCAGCCCAAACTAACACATGACAGACCGTTGGGCCAATGGCAACATGGCTGGCGCCGTCGAGAAGCGCAAGGCTACCCTCGCCGCCAAGAAGGCCGCTCAAGCTGCCGCCGAGCAGAGACTAGGAGTCGTAGCCCCCAAGCCCAAGGGCAAGGCCGCGGTCAAGCGGGAGGCTGCCATCAAGCTACAGATGCAGCAGCAACAGCAAATGCAGGAGCAGCAGCAACAGCAGGCACAGCAGCAGATGATGCAGCCGCAGCCACAGATGCACCCTCACCAGCACCAGCATCCACATGGACATCCCCAGCACCCGCTTCATCTCCAGCAGCAGCCGCAGCTTCACCAGCCGCACCCTCAGCATGCCCCCCCTCCACCTCCCCCTC